>JAKFHU010000838.1:0-62500 GCA_023783475.1 Daubentonia madagascariensis | reverse complement strand
TCTCACAGGCACTGCCCCTGGTGGGAGAAGCAGTGACCACAACAGGAGCAGGTGTGAGGCGTAAGTGTGCAGTGTCCGGCAGGGGCCCCACCTGAGAATGGGGGGCTGGGGTCGCCCCCTGCAAGAGGGGTAGGAAGAGTGTGGTAGATCCACGGTGGGAGGGCACTGTAAAGGCAGAGGCCACAACTGGGCATGAGCTGCAGGGCCACTATGCGGGGGAAGTGTTCTGGGGACAGGCGGGGGTGGGGGCAGTAGCATCAGCAGTCACCAGGCCTGTCCTGAAACATCCACAGACAGAGCCGTACCTGCCTAAAGAACTTACCCCAAGGACAGCTCATTAGGGTGTCACAGGCCTCCACGGGGCCAAGAGGAGCCAAGAGGCCCCTCGCCTCCACCCTCCACACCGCCCCCCCCCAGTGGGACCAGTGCCTGGACACTCACCCGTGGGCCTGGCGCTGGCTGCCAGCCTCAAGCCCCAGCAGCTCAGGCAGGGCGTCCCTCAGGGGCTGCAGGTCCCCCACCACAACCGTTGCCCTCCGCCTCTGTGCCTCTCTGCACTTCTGCTCGGCCAGCTTTATGGCTTCGATTTCTGTGGGAGGAAGAGCAGCAGGTTAGAGAGAAGCGAAAGCTGAATTACAAGCACAGGCCAGAGCCCAGCAGAGGCAAGGGACAACATGAGCCATGCAGGTGGCCCTGCCACAGCCTCCTTTTCCTGCTGTCACCTACATTCTGCCCCTGGAACCCTGGGGTGAGCCGGCTCTGAGTAACTTTTTCCCCTTAATCACAGAGACGCACTTTTTAATTACAGGCTTGATAATGAGACTGGAGTTGCGGGCACCGAGGATTTCTTCCTTCTATAAAGGGACACTGACAAAAGCGGCCTGGGCACATGGGGGTGGGCACAAAGAAGTGGGCAAGGGGACAGTGAGCAGAAGCGGCCCTTGACTTGAGGAAAGGAGGTCACTGGCTGGGAGAGTCAGATACTCCGTTGTACCCTGTGTGGTCAAGACGAGCCTCCAGCAGCTCCTCCAAGACCACAGGAGGGAGGATGTGGGCCCCGCTAGTAGGGGGAGAGGCTGGTCACGCAACACCAACGCCACAGTGAGAGCGGCAGGCACCAGGGGCCGAGTGCCAGGAACGGGGAAAAGGGCCATGGCTGAGAGACAGACCCCAGGGCGTGCAGGCCTGGCAGGGGATGTTGGCAGGGCCTCACAGCAAGGGCATGGCCTTGGGATTTGACTTTTCACTTAATAATGTATTTATTTCAAAATTGCTAATAAAACACATGTTCAAACGTGCTATCTGCCAGCATGTGGCTCACGGGAAGTGTGCAGATCTTGGATGAAGGCCCACTCTGTCCAGCAGGACAGACCAGGGTCAAACACCATCACCTTGTGATGCAGGTGCAGCTCAGACAGACTCAGGGCTGGGTACAACAGTGCCCTCGCCTCCCAGGGAGGACTGCCCCGCAGGTTTCCCCAGGCAACCAGGGCAGGTGACCACCAAGAAGGGTCTGAAAGGCCCACCCTGACCAATCCAAAGTCAGGGGACACCACCCGGCTCTGGGTCCCTCACCCAAAATTGCTGACAGAGGCCTGGGGCAGGTACTTAGCGCAGTTGTGCACCAGTTCTCAGCAGGCTGGGGGATCATTAGGATGTGTAAGGTGATACTTCAGCGTTTTTCCCATACTGCCTGGAATAGGTAAACAATTTACTCAGCACCTCATTAAAACCAAATGCCTGTTCCCAGAGAGCCAAGGTGCCCTGGAGGGTTGAGATGGCTGGGAGTGGGGGTTGCTTCTTCTGGCACCGTGGGGTCCCAGGCCGTGGATTCCTTACAGGCTGGCAGACCCAGAACTGGGACCAAGGAAGCAAAGCAGAAGCCCATGGCTTCCATGAAGACAGGTGCAAAGCCCAGACACACACCAGTAAATCAAAACCAGATGGGTTTTAAAGGAGTAATATGTCGTGCCCAACTAGGGTGTATCCAAGGCATGCAAGGATGGTTCTGCACAGAAGCCTGTTAGTGTGGTCTGCCGTGGTGAAAGGCTACAGTCACCACAAGAAGTGTCAGGAGGATTCAACAAAATTCACAACCCACTCATGATACAAATTACAATGAAACCACGAATAGAAGGAAGTTCCTTGATAGAATATCTATTAGAAACCTATAGCAAATATCACATTTCATGGAAAAACATCAGACTCACTCAATTATAAAGTCAGAACTTTATAATTCTGAGGGAGGAGCGGAGAGAGAAGGGGCAAGAGGAAAGGGGAGGGGGAGGCTTGAAGGGGAAGGGGAGGGTTGAGGGGATGGGGGAGGGTTGAAGGGGGGAGGGGAGGGTTGAAGGGGGGATGCTCCAGCACCTCCAGCCACCATGAGGGCCCCTAGAAAACGCACACCAGCAACTGAGCAACTGTGAGAAGTAACAGAAGAGCTCGGTTCTTCCCAATTAACCATGATCATCTGATGCTGCTTCAATCAAAATTTCAACAAGATTTTTAACCAAACCTGTAAAGCTAGTACCAAAGCTTATTTTTTTAAAAAAATACTATATGCATAAACATAGTAAAAACATTTTTAAAAAAGAAAAAGCAACAAGAAAAGAGGACTGCTGGATATTAAAGCAAATCACGAAACAACAGAAACGTGGCAGTGGCAAAGCGCAGATGAGCACTCGGGGCACGGGTAACGTAGCTCCTAAAGTGACTGGCCATCCTCTAGGGAAAAGTTGGGTTCCTCTCCCACTCACACTATTCCTAAAAGTCAATTATGTATGAATTAAATACTACAAATAAATGAAGAGGAATCACAGGCCAAAACATATAGTAGGAGCTGCTCAGCTTCACCAGAAATCGAGGAAAAGAAAATTACTCCTACAAGATACAATATTTCACCTATCAGGCAAATTTTAAAACATTGAATAACATCAAGTGTTAGAGTCCAGGGAGCTGCTGGGCCGGTATGAACTGGCCAGCCGTCTTGGAAGACAACTGGGGACAGGGAAGTCAAGAGGACACATGTGCTTTCAGCCACTGCCCCCTCCTCACCCCCAGGCAGGAGGACACACAGCCCCACGCCAGGCACAGGGAAGCGGGTGAGGGCGAACAAGGCAGACTGGAGCAGAGGGAGACAGTGCGAGAGGCCTCCATGAGCGGGGACACTGCAGGGGAGGGACAGCATAGACAGTTCGTGAGCATGTCCCCCCTTATAAAGGTGATGGTAGGGCAGACCTGCAGGTGCTGATTCGGGAAAGGTTCAACATATTTTGAAGGGAAAAAAGCAAACTAAGGGAAAAAATCCACACACACAGAAAATATGCATTTCTAAAGATCCTAAGGAATCTACGAAGTAACTACCAGACCCAATACAAGGTCATAGGATACAAGATTAATATTAAAAAAAAAAATCAGTTGTACTTTTATATATTAGCAGATAACTGCAAAAAACTTCATTTATAATGGCATCAAAAACTGTAAAATACTTAGCAATAAGCTTATTTTAAAAGTGTAAGACGTCTACATCGAAAAACACACAACACTGATGACAAAAATTAAATGGTGAGATATACCATGTTCATGGATTTCAAGATTCAATATTGTTAAGATGGCGATCCTCCTGAAACTGATCTATAGATTCAACGCCATCCCAACCATAATCCCACTGGGGTTTTGTTGTTTTTAAAGAAATTGACAGGCTACTGGTAAGATTTATATGGAAATGCCAAGGACCTAGAATATCCAAAGCAATCTTAAGACAGAAGAACCAAGATAAAGAACTTACATTATCCAACTTCTAGGCTTACTTTATAGCCATGGTAATCAAAAAAGTACAGTACTTGCTAAGGCACAACAAACAGGTCAGTGGGACAGAAGAGAGCCCAGAAGACCCACACTCACGAGACCATCTGATTCTTCACAGAGGCACTGAACAATCCAATGAGGAAAGAAAAGTCTTTACAACAAATGGTGCTGGAACAACTGAGTCACATATCCATATTGGGAAAAAAAGGACCTTAACCACTAACTCACACCACAGACAAACATTAATTCAAGATGGAACTGAAACCTAAATATAGAAACTAAAAGTATAAAAGTATGAAGTTTTTAGAAGAAAGCACAGGAAAATATCTTCATGACTTGGGATTAGGCAAAGCTTTCTTAAACAGGACACACACACACACACACACACACACACTAACCACATTAAGAAAAAGCATAAATTAAACTTCTCGAAATTAAACTTCTGTTCACCAAAAATAAATTCTTAAGAAAATGAATAGGCAAGTCACAGTCTGGGAGAAAATATTTGCAAAACACATACCCAACCAAGGACCGGTCTCCGAGACGTATAAAGAATTCTTAGAGCACAATAATAAAGAGGCAAACAGACTCATGGTAAATGAATTTCACTGAAGATGAAGCACCAATGGGTAGTAAGCACATGAAAATGCTCTTTTTGTGGCAATGAAAATTAACACCACCATTAGCTACCACTTTACAATCACCAGATGGCCAAGACTGAAGAGACAACACACGTGTTGGCAAAGCTACGCAGCAACAAGAACTCTCACACACTGTTGGTGGGAATGTAAATGTACAACCACTTTAGAAAAACATTTGGCAGTTGCTTACAAAACTAAACATACACCTACCCTATGACCCAGCATTCCATTCCTGAGTATTTACCCACGAGAAATGAAAGCATGTCCACAAAAAGACTTGTAAAGAATGTTCACAGCAGCCTTATCCATAGCAGCTAAAAATGGAAAAAAGCCCAGGTGTCCATCAATAGGGAAACAGATAACAAATGGTATAGTCATACAATGAAAATACTTCTCAGCAATAAAAAGTCACTGACTGCTACATGCCGCCTGGATGGATTTCAAAAAACATTATTCTGAGCAAAAGAAGCCAGACACAAAAAGAGTGCATCCCACATGATTCCATTTATGCGAAGTCTAGAGCAAAAAAACCCTCAGCTACAGACAAAAAAAGATCCAACCATGGTTTTCACCTCTGGGGTAGTGGGAGTGGGAACTGACTGGGAAGGGCCAGGGACTTTGGGTGATGGTGATGGTCGGCATCCTGAAAGGGACTTCAGCTGCACAGGTGTGTGCACCTGTCAGAAATCACCGAAAGGCACATTTAAGGTCTGCATTTCAGTACATATAAACACAATTTTCAAAAGAAAAAGAAAAAAAAGAACCATGAACCAATATTGAACTCTAGCAGAATTATCTGGGGGAAAGTGTACTGATGTCTGCAACTTACTCTGGTTCATGGACAGATGAACAGACAGGAATTGATAGGTGAACAGTTATGCGAAAAAGACTGGAAAATTGACACGGTGGGCACAAGGGTGTTCACTATAACATTCTTCTCACTTTCCCAAATAAAATATTTCATAATAAAATATTAAGTAAAAACAACTTGGGAGATGCAGCTAAAGCTATACTCAGAGACTAATTTACAGCCTTTCATTCCTAAACAAAACACACAGAAGTAGACGAGCTAAGTAACTCAAACAAACCCAAAGAAAGCTAGAACAGGGAATTAATGAAACAGAAACTAGTAATTTAGAAAACAAAAGAGTAGAATTGGTCATTAAATCCATGAATCAATTCTTGGAATGGAAGAGACAAAACTCCTTAACTAATCTAATCAGAAATGAACAGGGGATGGGGGAAGGACAAGTAAAGAGTAATAAACAAAACATAAGACATATATGTGTTACGTGAGAAAGCAACACAGCCCTTTGCTAATAAAGGTTGAGATCTGATTAAATTTGATTATTTTATGGGAAAATACAAGTGGTCAAAACTGACTCAAGTAGTTAAAAAAAAAAAAAAAAAAAAGACCAAGCAGCATGGGAGAAAATTCACGTGTCATCAAAGAATTATGGCCCAGAAAAGTTCAGGGTCCAAATGGCCACAGCCCATCGACTTGTCCAGATCCACCTTGCACAGCTCTGTGCTAGCAACTGTGAAAACAAAATTGGGGAAAGGAATCATTTCCTTAGGACACACCCAAAAAGTGACAGAACATAAAAGTAATAATTGTGGAAAACACTGACAAACTTTCCTAAGTACTACCTTTGAAAAACATAAAATTTCTTTAAAACCCCCAAAGAAAAAATAATGCAAATCATACTTTAACATGTGAGAACATAAAAAAGAAAATATTCCACAAAGTGAGCAGAATCATACCAAAAAGATAATATTAAGAAAAAAAAATTCCAAAACAATTTTGACAAGAAAATCTTTAGAAAAACATCAGCAAATATTCCATATCCATGAAAAATGACTACACATTCCTAAACTAAACGCGTGAGAAGAGCGGCACTCAGCCTGTGGGGGCGTCTGGCAGGAAGTGCAGGAAAAGCCCAACTCCCAGATGGAGACTTGGAGAGAGGGAGCGGGGACCCCAGGCCACACTGAGACCACTGTGCTCAGACACTGGGCTGTCGTGTGTGGGTGAGGTCTGGAAGGACATGCCTGACCCCAGAGGGGCTTCACATACTACTGCAGGTATTTCTGAAACATGAAAGACGCTAACAAGTACAGGTGGCTTCTGTAATTAAAAATCTCACCATGGGAACCAAAAATAATTAGTTTTTACAAACAACGAGCCAAGAGCAGCAGCTCCTCAAGTGCATCTTACAAGGGAGAGTGAGTCTGGGCTCCGCAGGCCACGTGGTTGGGGTGGCAGGGCCGCCCACCCCGGACAGGCCAGCTCGGTCGTGCTGCCGAGTCTCCCTGGCCACCCTCTCTGTGCCTCAGTTGCCCCTCGGGCCCCACGGTAGCCTTCCAGGGGATGCCCTGGGGCACCTGCTCCCAGGGCACCCAACAGGGAGTGTCCCTGAGGTGGAAGCCCCAAGACTGAGTATAGACTCACTCTGCAGCCATCGCTCCCGTCTCAGCTTCAGCTTCTCCTTCTTGGGCAGAATGGCCTTGGCCTCGGCACCTGAAGACAGAGAACACGCAGTGAGCAAAAGGTGTCCGTCTAGGTGTGTTAAAGCCTGGACTCCGCCACCACACGGACCTGAGAACAGGGCTTGGGCCGATTCTGGCTGTGCAGGGGCCAGTTCCTCTCTGACCTGGGAGCTGCTGGAAAGACTCTGTGGTCTCCAGATGCTCCCAGGTTCACACTGGTCTGTGTCCTGCGGGCAACACCAGGGTCCTCCATGGCCCAATGTGCAGCCAGCTCTTGTGAAGGGCATTTGGATAATCTAAAATTTCATTTTCAGGGAACTGTGCTGGATTCACCGTCCTAACATTCTTTAGGCCTTATAACCCCCTCTGCTTAGTCCATCAAAGGGCAAGAAGTAAATTAATGTGAGTCCTGCCCCTGTGTGGACAGTTCTGTGGGCTTGGTCTCCAGCACCCTCCTACACTGCACCGCTCAGTCCAGTGACGGGCTTCCAGCCACCTGTTGAGATTGGCCGCCCCCCCAACACCAGCTGCTCCCTCCACCCTGCACGGGGCTGGTGGGGGCATGGGGATCCTGCCTTTGGTCTGAGGGAGTTGTGAGGCCGTCACGCAGGCAGAGGCACAGACAGAGGCGGCTCTGCTTCTCGGCCCCATCAGAGGTGCCCCTCTTCCCCGTCTGTGTTTACAGCCCAGGTTTTCTGTTGTGTGTTAGCTTCGCATCTGGTGACTAGAACTTGGGACATCTGTAGTCTATTCTTGGTTTATGTGTGGCTACTACTTGTTAAAACTCAATATAGCACCTTTTTTTTTTTTTTGAGACAAGGTCGCCTGGGTAAAGTGTACAGTGGCGTCATCTTAGCTCACTGCAACCTCAAACTCCTGGGCTCAAGCGATCCTCCTGCCTAAGCCTCCCAAGTAGCTGGGACTACAAGTGCACACCATGATGCCCGGCTAATAGTTTCTATTTTTAGTAGAGACGGAGTCTCACTCTTGCTCAGGCTGGTCTCGAACTCCTGACCTGAAGTGATCCTCCCACCTCAGCCTCCCAAAGTGCTAGGGTTACAGGCATGAGCCACTGCACCCAGCCATATGCTACCTTTTGAGCATTTATTTTTCAACCCTCACTGTTCTAAGCACCTTACCCCTAATCTATCAAGGACTGGAAAGTGGATGTGGGCATCACAGTAATTGAGGTCCTCAAAGAAGAGGACAGAGTAAGAAACTTGATGTTCTCAGCGCTGTCGTGTCCAAAACCAAAGCGGGAGGAAGTACAGCAGTCTTAATGCTCCCACTGCAGAAATGGCTCTGCTGCCCTTCCCACCAGGTGGATTAAAACAGTTCAAAGTCATTCCTACAGGCCCCTCCATCCCTGCCAACCTTGCCGTTCCAAGGAGAGGTCACAGGATCCCACCCTCTCTGTGTCTCTGGCTTCCCAGAACACGGCACTGCCCTCCTCCCAGCCCGCTCTCACTGGCCAAGCAGCTGTCTGCAAATTCAGGCTCAGTGTCCTGGAGGCTTCCAGCTCCTCTCTGCATAACCCACCTGAGGCAGAGAAGCTGCATGTTTTGGCAGGCGGCGAGGGATCGGGGGCCAGGGAGCACATCTTCCCTGAGCTAGGGCTGAGCTGAGCAGCCTCCTGCTGTGCTGGTGCCACTGTCCCAGGCTACAGCCCACAGGCCTACTGGCCACTTCTCCTTGCACCCACCACCCTGGGCCCAGGACAACAAGTGCTGCCTGGACTTGACAGCGCAGAAGGGACAGCATGGGTGTCGGTCACCTGGCCGGCATGGGGCCTGGCAGCAACTGGGCAGGAGCCGGAGCCACAGGGGCAGTGCGTCAGAGACCTTGGCTGGAGTTGCTGGTGGATTCTCTCAGGGACAACTTAGGAAAGGGTGATACCACCTCCTGCAGGTGGAGTCGGACTGCGCTGGGTGACAGGATGACCCGACACGTCCAGACTTGCAAGCAGAGGGAGCTCGACTACACCTGCTCAGAATGGCTCCTTGTGGCTTCCGGTCAGGGTTGCAGCCCCCTACTCCAGGCTTGGGCCCCCGTGGATACAGGGGCAAGAGGATGAGGAGCCACCTGAGACAGTTGGCCGAGCAAGGGCCAGCAATGCCACGTGCACTGGGAGGGGCCACACAACCGCACTGGGAGCCCGGGGAGAGCCCCCAGCCTCGGCAGGACTGACTATGGCAAGGCCCCAGAGCCCTGGGGGACCATGAGTGAGGGTCCCCTCCTCCAACCCTGGACACGCTGAGGCTTGGCCCCCAGATCTCCACCTGTCTGGAATTTCTCTGCACAGGTGCTGTGTGCAGCAGGGGTCTCAGGTTAAAAGACCTGCTTCTCTTCAGACGGCAGCTTCTCTGGGAGCCGTCAGACCACCCCCACCTGCCAGCACGGAGATGAGACGGGTCCCCGCCCTGCTCGCCCGCCCGCAGCAGGGGTGGAGTGCAGGAGCCAGGTGTGCCTGTGCCTTCTCCTCCATCCCCTGGACACCTCCTATCACAGGGGCACAGGCCACCAGCCTCCCCTCCCCTGGCTCCCATCCTGCTCACTGGTAACTTCACCCAGCCCAGTTCTGAGGTTCCCTCAGCACCCACGGTGTCTACACATCCCCCGTTATGGTGGAACTGTGTCCTCCCCCAAATCCATGTGCTGAAGCCCTAACCCCCAAGACCCCAGAATGTGACTATAAAGACTGGGTCTTTACACAGGTGATTAAGGTAAAATGAGGTCTCCAGGGTAGGTCCTGATCCAGTCTGACTGGTGTCCTTGTAAGAAGAGGAAATGAGGACACAGACACACACAGAGGGATGACCTGTGAGAACACAGGGAGGCGGTGCCATCTACACGCCAAGGAGAGGCCTCAGAGGAACCAGCCCTGCCACACCGTGACCTTGGACTTCCCGCCTCCAGGACCATGAAAGAACCTTCCTGCTGATTAAGCCGCCAGGTCTGTGGTCCTAGAACAACGCAGAGCACTGCGCTCCCACCACTGGGCAGGTGCAGGCCTCATCTCCCACGTAAACAGCCACCTGGGAACTGTGCCTGCGACTCTCCATGAGGAAATGCAAAGCCAGCGACTCCAGTTCCCAGCCCGGTCACCCATCCAGGCAGAGACACACCTGCTCATCCCCTGACATCCGGGAGCCTGCTCCAGTGCAGTCACTGACCCAATGAACTAGCCCCATCTTACAGATGAGAAAACTGAAGCCTGGTGGGCAGTAACCCACCCAGGGTCAGGGGAGCTGCCATGGACCCTCTTCAGCCAGAGGGCCTTGGCGTTACAGCGGCCTCAGGCTGGGCCGTGCTCATACTTCAACTGTACCCCAGGGACCACACACTAGAAGGGATCCAGGGGACATAGGATTTGGAACTTTATTTCCCAAAATGAACTATGAACCAAGGTGTGGACATAGGTGTCGCTTCTCAGGGTGCCAAGAAAAAGCACACAGCCTACCCCAGGATGTGGAGCTTCCCAGGCCTGTCAGGACTGCCCGCCTTGTGGCATGGTGTCCAGTGCCCCTGGCACAAGCCCAAGCTGGGCAGGAAGGCTGACCATGTGCTCCGTGGTGACATCAGCGAGGCCTGCCCCACGTTAACTGGAAGCCAACTAACACCCAGACAAAGATGGTCAGCCCATGTTGGCAGAAACCACTGCGTGGCCCCAGGCCAAACTGGCTGGCCCTGTAGAGATCCGGGCAGTGCCGCTGGCGCTTTAGGCGGCTCTGTGTCTTCCCTTCTCCAAGGACGGCCGTAGCTCAGACAGTGCCCAGATGGGCCGGAGCCAGCCAGAGAGAACAGTGCCCTCAGCCAGCGCAGAGCTTCCTGCCCTCTGGTGTCCAGGCAGGACCATAGGACGGGATGGGGACCATGCACTGGGCAGCGGGAGCTGGGAGTGCAGGATGGTGGGCCCCCTGGCAGCTTCCTGAGCCTCTCAAAGCCCCCATGTGCTCAGGTGAATGGGTGGGATGATGCTATGGTTTGAATGTCTGTCCCCTCCACAATTTGTTGAAACTTTATCCCCAATGTGGCAGTTCTGAGAGGTAGGGCCTTTAAGAAGTGACTGGGTCATGAGGGCTCTGCCCCCATGAATGTAATAATGTAATGCACTGATCCATTCACAGGTTAATGCATTGATGGGTTATCATGGGAGGGGATGCTTCACAGGAAGAGGAAGACAGACCTCAGCTGGCACGTTAGCACGCTCGGCCCCTCGCCATGCGACGCCCTGCACCACGTCGGCACTCTGCAGAGTCCCACCAGCAAGAAGGCCTTCGCCAGATGGGGCCCCTCAACCTTGGACTTCTCAGCCTCCAAAACTGTAAGAAATAAAGTCCTTTTAAAAATAAACTACCCACTTTCACGTACTCTGTTGTAACCAAAAGAAAACAGACTAACAGATGGGTTACAGTGTGACTTTCGATGTGATGTGTAAATTTGATATAAATCCAGCGAGACTGTTGTTGCCTCTTTGGCAAGAGGGAAGGAGAGGCTGCCTTACAGAGAGCCCCGAGGAGGTGGACCCCACAGGCAGCCTGTGCTCAGTCCACATGGAGCCGTGGCGCTGGCCCAGCATGTGGGGAGAGGAGCCTCATTTGCTCGGGGCCAGGGACAGAGAAGGGGCCACCCTTGCCAGGTACGTCCAGCATCAGGGCTGTGGCAGGTGGAGACACAGGCAGAGAGGATACTGGTAACAGCGTCTCTGCCTCTAGTTTGCTCTAGAACAGAATGGACTCAAGGCTGGCTCTGTTCCCTTGGCCTTAACTGATTTTCCCTGAGACGACATGGTTTCTGTTTCAGACACAATGCCCCCACAACACACCTATGCAAGATGCATGTTCTCCTGATTTCTTTCTGAATTCAAGCAGATTTTCCTGGCTAGCACAACAGATCCATGATGTCTAAGGAAAAACAAAGCAGAAACAAGTTCTGTCATGAGAAAGGTAGTAATCCTGTTAAGCTATTTCAGACTTCATTTCAGGAACTAGTACAAAACCTCCAAAGCTTGTGACTCCCGAGGGCATTTAATCCCTTTCCAAAGAGCCCTGGTCCTGGTGCTGGCAGCCTTGTGTTTACACTTCCAGCTGTGCCTGCAGTGACCTACTTTCCTCCTCAGCATCCCTGACCTCTCACTCCGTGACTAGAAAGGGAAGGGGTGACTCTGCAGAGTCACCTTGGCCCCCACTGCTGCCTAGGATGGGGGCTGCGTGAAGACACACACAGGAACGCCCAGGGCTCAGTGCCGGCACCCAAGACCAAAGCTGCCCGTCTAGCTGGCCTGACCAACAGACCCCCACCCCAAGCAATGCACCTGCCACCTACCTGGCCTCCAGGTGCAGGGTGGCTAGCAGCCCTGTGCACGTGTCACAGGCCGAGGTGGCCCAGCATCAAACTGCAAGGCAGGTGACAGTGCACCCAAATGTGGGGTGTCAGGGTGGAGGGGCAGGGGCATCTGTGGGGTGTGTGGAAGCTGGTGAGGGCAATGGGGTGGGACGGGGCCAGCCCAGCAAGTGCAGCTCCAAAGCAGAAGGCGGGGGCAGGGGCCCCAGGCAGAAGGGCCACGATGGGACGCCTCAAATGCAGCAGGAGGAAACTTTCTCCAGGCTATTCCTGCAACCTTGTGTAATTCTGAAATTATTTCAGTGGAAACTGACCCAAACAGTAACCGCTGTGGTGTTGGAATGAAGAAAACTTGGAGCAGGCTGGGTCAGGACCGCCAGCGCCACAACCCTCCTGGGCTCTGACCCCAAGTTGCTCCCCAGCATCCCACTGCCATGGCACCGGGGAAAACAGCAACCAAACACGCTGTTCCTGCAAGACCTGGACGGTTTGGAATGCCAGAGCAGAGGATGCCTGGAACCACTGGCAGCAGCCCTGGAGGCCCTGCAGGACCCGCCATCGCTTTCTGGGCCCAAGGAGCACTCACCAAAGTCGACCTTGCTCAGGTTCACTCCTGCCTCCCTTGCCAGGCTCTGGACAGGCCAACCCCAGTGCGGTGGTTTACAGAGGGCACCTGCCCCGTGCACCCTGCAGGGACACAGGGAGCAGGGCAGGTGTGCGTGCCCCACACTGACCACAGGGGCTGCTGATGTGATGTCAGCTCAGACTTGTTCTGTCTCTAAACTTACAAACCAAATCTCTCACGGTTGCTGTCACGTGAGTAATTACAACAGACACCAGCCCAGAAAGAAGGGGGCTGGAGTGGGACTGCGCAGGCCTGTCTCCTCCCACGCAAGGGTGTGTAGCTGTCAGTGGCTGTCCTGGGCCTCGCCCGATGTCAGATCCCAGCAGTGCCAGCACCACAGCCCCCGTGGCCATGTGGAAGAGGCAGGAGGTCACCCACCATATCTGACTAGTGAGAGGGTGACAGCAGTGATGGCCATGCCCGGGGAAGGTCATCCCAGCCTGACCTTCTCACCTGGGGAGCTTGGAGCAGGTACCAAGAACACCAAGCCCATGGCAGGCCCGGCCAAGCCTGGAGCATCACTCAACCCAGGCAGCAGGTTGTTATCAAGGATAAGCAAAATCCTCCGGAACTTACAATAGAAGACTTAACACAATCAACCAACCGACCATGCCGAGACCAGGGGAGGCTGCACAGACGGGAAGGGCGAGGTGGCCGTGACCCTGGCTTCCTGCTTTGTGGACAGAGGCCTCTCCCCCCGTGCCTTGGGCCCCTGCACTCCAGGCCACCCGCTGCACGTCCAGCTCAGACATCACCACCCAGTCCTTCTGGCCTGCTCAGTCCTCTGCACCAGGGGAGAAGGGCGAGTCTCTGAGAAACCAACCCCCAGAACCCTGGCCAGTGGCTGAGGCGAGCCTGGAGGACGCTTATCCCCTCGTTCTCCCAAAACAGGACCCCCGGTCACCCCTTGGGCTCACCTTTTGGCCACGGACACCCAGGCCCCCAGCAGCAGACCTCAACGTGGGGGTACGTGCTGGAGTTGACTGCCAATCTGCCCCCCTCACAGCAGAATCCTCCAGGCCGACCACTACTGCCGGCTGCCAATGAGCCTACAGGTTAGAGACAAGGCCTCCTGTGGGGTCAAGGGGCTCCTGCGACCTGGCATGGGCCACCCACCAGTGCCCTGGCTGCTCCCGCATCCCCTGGTGACCACACAGTGGGGGCAGGCGGATGGTGGTGGTGAGGGTGAGGACAGCTCACACAGGATGCGTCCTCAAGGCCACTGGCTGGCACGGAGCCCCCACAAAGCCTCCCTCATCCTATTCTTGTCGGAGCCCAGGACACAGCCTCCTCAGACCTCACCTGCACAGGGAGTCACTACTCAAGACAAGCAGCTGGGCAGCATGGGGCCAGGACCGCCCCCCAAGGCACCGAGACTTCCAGGGCCCCATGCCCAGGGAGTGGAAGAACCTGCCAGGCCTCCTGCGTCTTGGGGAGGGCGCTGAGAGAGGGCCAGAGGGCCCCAAGGAACAGCCTCTCTGACCCTGGCTCTGGAAGGACCCCCTTGGCCCTGCCTTCTCCGGCAGTGACTGGAAACCACTGCTGAGCTGACCCACCTTAGGGCCCCGCGATGGCCTTGGTCACCAGAGTGCCAGCCAGCCTAGCAGCAGCCTGCGGCTGGGCCACACAGCTCCCAGAGAGGAGGATGGGCGCCGACTCCGTATACGCTGCTTAAAAACCCCTTTGACAGGAAAAGCGAAGGCAAGAGGCTGCCACATATGCTGGAGCTGCAGTTCCGGAGGCTGGGAGGCACTGGGACCCAACACGGGGCCATGTGGACTGAGACTCAGTAAGTCAAGCCCAGTGAAGGAAGCCTGGTCCCCAGCCCTTGCCCCATCACCAGACAGGTCTGCAGAGGCAGGAAAGAGGGCTGGGGAGCAGCCTCCCAGGTATTGGAGTACAGGAGGATGGGATTCAGGGAGTGTCCCAGGACATATGTTCTAACAGAACCGTAAGAAAAATCAACGTGTGACTGGCTCTTCTGTAAACAACACCAAGAAGCTGTGCTTCTCATTTCACAACAAAGATCTGCATACGGACGTGGCACAGGCACAGGAGGCGACTGCATGTTGTAGAACTGCTTCAGACGTGGCCGACGTCACTCAGACCCAAGGTGAAGCATCACATGTGTTAATGGCATCTCACTACCCTGAGGTTCTCTGCATCACAACTTCCTGGTGAGTGCAACCTCAGCACAGCTCCAGGACAGGCCTCTTGGGGGGAGAGAGCAAGGGAAACATTCTCCTCACTCTGTACACCAAGATAAGGTCCTAATGGATTAAATACGTAAATGAAAAAAGAAAAACTATAAAAGGAGTACAAAAAACACTCAAGAGTCAGTTACGAAACACAAAGAAAACAAATTTTACTACAAAGAAATTTAAAACCTCTGAAGGGATAAAAAATTACATGAACAAATTCAAAAGTAGCTACCAATGGGGGGAAACATCTGTAGTCAACAAAAGAGATCTAATCCTTCCTATATAAATAGCCTCTTCAAACCAGTAAGAAACAGCCTAAAAGAAAAGTAGGAAAAGTGCACAGACAGGCAGCTGACAGAGAAACAATGCCTAAATGGAACCTTGTTCATAAAGAACCGCACAGTTCAGGCTGGGCACCGTGGCTCATGCCTGTAGTTCCAGCTACTCAGGAAGCCAAGGTGGGAGGATCGCTTGAGGCCAGGAGTTCACGATCAGCCTGGGCAACATAGCGAGACCCCCATCTCTACAAAAGTAAAAATAAAAAATCAGCCAGACATGGAAGCGTGCACCTGTAGTCCTAGCTACTTGGGAGGCCGAGGGGGGAGGATCTCTTGAGGTTGCAGTGAGCTATGACTAAAACACTGCACTCCAGCCTGGGTGATAGAGCAAGACCCTGTCAGAAAGAAAAGAAAAGAAAGAAAAAGAAAACCGCACAGTTCACACCCAGATGCCACTGTTTGCTGTTCACGTTGGCAGGGGCCTATGTCTGTAACCCTGGCCGGCACGGACTGGCAGACAGAGGCGCGCTCTTGTGCAGTTACCAGCAGTGTCTGTACAAGGTAATTTGGCAAAATCTATGAAGTCTTAAATGTCCAAAAGTTTGGCTCGGCAACTCCACTGCCACGGTTTTATCTACAAAGGTGTTTACTCACGTTCACAAAGATGTGCTTACAAGGACGCTCCCTACGGCTCTGGCCGCGTCACACAACAAACCCCAGCAGCTGTGAAGAGGGACACTGACACGAATCAATCCCAAGGACAAGGCCCAGTGAGGCAGCGAAAGGCACACCCACCTGTGACAGGGGGGCAGAGGCCGAGAAGCCTCGGTGTGAAGGGCTGTCTCTGTTTCTCACCACAGCACAGGCCACTTTCCCCAATGTAACTAAGAGCAGTGCTGCAGGGACAAGCTCGAGAGAGTGCGACTTTCTCTGGGAGCCATGGGGGGCAGTCACCCAAAAGGGGGGACCAGCCAGCATGGAGGCGGCCGAATACAGGAGCGCCAGGGCAGGTGGTCAGCACGCGGGTGCAACTAGAGGATTGTGTGCTCTTCCTCTTTCTCTGTTTTCCAAGTTTTCTTCATTATTTACACTGCACTTTTGTAATCAGGTGCCCATTTTAAAGAAAAACCCAAAGACACTTTCAAAAACTGGGGGCAAATTGCCCTCATCAGAGATAATGCCCTGGAAGAAAACAGGTAAGATTATCAACCACATGGCCCACATCAATGTATTTTCTAAAATACACACCACCAAGTTGGACTGCTAAGAGCAACTTTTCTGTTGATGAAAACCCCTCTCCCATAATGAACTCTAACACGCCCCAAACAGTTCTGTACATCAAAACGACAGATTTCAAACCCTCATGACCGACTTCTAACATGCAGACACACGTTAGTTTGGCCGAATGTACACATTTCAGAGCCAGGAAGGTGGAGGTCCCAGTTCAGCCATCGTCCTGCAGAGGCCACCCCCTCCCTCCCTCCACCCAACAGACCCAGGGGCCCAGGGAGCACCACCTCCTCCCCAGGAGGGGCTGGGCAGCACCAGGGAGGAGCAAGAGCGTAAGTGCCCGGCCCCTTGGGTGCAGGCTCCCCCATCCCCCATGTGCTCCTCAGGGCTGCAGGGAGTGTCTAGGCAGCCTCCACCCCTCTAGCAGGTCTGAGGAAGGGGAAAATAGCTCAACCCCGTTCCCCCTTCCTCTGGGACCTCCGGGCAGGTGTTCAGAACCACACACGGCCTCTGTGGGAGACAAAACCCATTGCAGTGGCAGTCGGATTTTCCCAAGTGCCACCTCGGGGATGCCCCCACCTTGAGCCGCTCAAGCCAACATCATCCTCCCCCAGGCAGGGCGCTCAACATCTGCCCAAGAGGAGGGGCCCCAGCTGAGATGGCCCAGACCACCCAGAAGCAGCCTGTACCGGCACCCACAACGTGCTAGTGTCACTCTTGGGCACCCTCTCCCGTTCTCTCCGCAGACCACCCAGAAAGAAGATACAGAGTCCCACGGGCCCTGAACCTTGCAAAGCTCCTGGAGCTAATACAAACGAGGAATGTGGCTCAAAAGCCAACATGCTTATCTCAATAGACACAGAAACAGGCTCCTGATAAAATTCCACACCCATTCCTGACGTGACCCTGGCCCGAGGAAGGGCACCCATGGAGCCCGCCAGCAGCACGGCTCCCGGAGCTGCCAAGCCTCACCAGGAGCATGCTTCCTGTCATCCTGAGCTGCTGCCAGGGCAACAAGGCCAGAAGAACACGGAAAAGGCAAAAACGGAAAAGGAAGAGATTGTCACTGTTTACTTATATGACTTCGTTGTATATGCCAAAAATTCAAAGGGATCTACAAGTTATTGGGATCAAGCGAATTTGGCACAGCCTCACAGGGAAGCCAAAGCGTGCTCTGCTGTATGCGCCAACAGCCACCCCAGGTGAAGGGCCACCGTCTATCCCAGGGCCCAGGCTGTGAGGGTGCCAGGCCTCCTGCAGCCCCAACTTGCCTGAGCCCTTGGACAGCGACCTCCAAATCACTGCTTCACTCATAAGTAAACAAAAGGTCAACTCACCGAGGCCACCAGCCCGCAAGGTCCCCTTGGGCAGGGTGACAACATCCATACGCCTGCGCTGGAGACCATGCACTGTTCCCACACAGAGAAGCAAGGCACGCCCCGCGAGTCCCCCCGTAATGGAGGCTGAGGAACAGCACTTGCCCCTTGAGGGGGGGTTGCCTGTGTGAGGACCCAGTCTAAGGAGTCTCCAGGGAGGTCTTTTACAACCCACCCACCCTCACATCAGAGCAGAACTGTGGCACCAAGTATGCGGCCAACACACACTCCATGGCGCAGGTCTGGGGGATGATGCACCCGCTTCACACTTGCCCTGAGGCCACGGCTGCTCTTGGTTCCCACCCAGAGCCCTCACGGCACCCCCAGAAGGTGGCAGGTGAGCAATGTGCCAACCAGGAGAGCGCCCAGCTGTCACCCCACGTCAGGAACGCAGGGCCGCCTTGGAGGGCTCAAGGTCTGACAACCCCTCATCCAGAAAGCTCCAGAGAGCCGACTGCACAGGCTCTGCTTGGGTGTCTCGATGTGGAGGTTGGAGACACACCAAGTGGGTTACCCAGAGGGAGGCAGACAGAGGCAGGGTCCTGTGGACCTACTATCTCAGGACAGCGTCTGCAGGAACCAGAAACGAGCGAGTCTCAACTCTGCGGCACACAGGGCCTCGGGCCCCTGCCCTGCTCAGCCCCCAAGTCTCCATTAGACCTACAGCCACCCTCTGGCCCCAGCGGTCGATGACGTGAGTGACGTGGAAACGGCTTCAGCAGGAGGCTGCGTGGCAGAAACACGCCAAGAACCCACAGCAGCTCCAGCCACCCAGTCCCAAGTGCCGGGTTTAGAAACAGCAGCCCACACGCTCAAATACCTCCCCTCGTGTCTTCCCCAGGCAGGGGCGTCTAAAGCAGGACACAGACGGCATGCCCGCGCGGCAACGCCCCAAACAAGAGAGGGACCCCCGAAAGGGCCATATAACCCCAAATGTCCACCTCCTGAAGCAGCTGGAGACAGACTCTCTGGGGGAGAAGGAAGCCCTGGGGCCAGCCCCCGGCAATGGAGGAGAACCGCCTGTGAACCTCCAGCCAGGCCGCAGGGACCAGACCTGACCCCCTGACGTAAAAGTTCCAGAAAATAATTCCAGAAACTTCTTAACTAACACATCCGACAGCAGGCAGCTCTGACGAGGCGTCTCTCCATCCCTGTGGCCATCCTCCAGCCATCCTCTGGAGAACGTGAGAACCCGTGCTGGGTGAGATTCAGACATGCAGGGTCCATGACAACCACATGTGACTGGTGGACCCTGTCTGGACAAGGAGCATGGAGGGCGTCTGAGGAACTGCTGGCCGAGGCAAGGGCCTTTCCTGGGACAGCGAGGTGGAGCCACCCGCCCCAACCCATTAGTGGCCAGCACAGTGTGGCAGGCCTGGGTGAGAGCACAAGAGACAGAGAGTCCACAGCATGCACTCAAAGACGGGACCGTGGCGCAGCAGTCAGCTCTGCGGGCAGGATCAGGTTTCTATCTTCCAAAGTTGCTTATCTGTCTTCTCTACAACATGTGTATATATGCACTGCTTTTTCCATTATGAAATGTAATTTTTACAAAGATAATTTTAGGTAGAGGCTGGTCCCCTACGTTCATTCCTCCACAATAGGTGCGGCCGCAGAGATACAGCCATTCCACAGGATGTGTGGAGGACTCAGTGCTCAGACAGGATGGGCCGAGGGGCCATGTCCACAGCCTTCCTCCTGCCCCCCCCAAGGCCTGCAGCATGCCCAGAGCCTCGCGCACCAGCCCCCTACCCCCACTGCCTCCCTGTGCACAGAGATGTCCTGCCCAGCGAGATGCCGGCCCCTTGGACGGCTGTGGGTTTCAACGCCACCGGCAGGCTGGGAATCTCCTCAGTGCTCAGGTTGGCAACAGCCATGGCTCATCACAGGCAGAGTGAACAGGGCCTAGTCCCGCAGAGCACACTAGACACATGGGCAGCCTGCATGACAGACTGGCTGAGCCCAAACGAATCTTCTCCTGCATGTTCTGCTGCTGCTGCATCTTTGAATCATTTTTAAGGCCTTTAAATCCAACAGGCAACTTTAATCTAATGAAGGCTTGGCCCCTTGCACTGCACCCCTGCTGAGTAGCTGCCACATGCTCCAGGATGGGAAGAGGTGGGTCACCATGATCCTCACAGACACAGGCCTGGCCCTGACACCTGCTTGGGCTGTGCTCAAAGCTCCCAAGGATGAACTCACAGCCCCTCAACACCTTCTTGTAGAAGAAGGAGCTGAGCACAGAAACCTTCAGGCTGCCACCAAGGAACGGTGGGCAGGACAGAACCCTGCAAGTCACGGTGGTTCCTGACCAGCCCACTAAGACAGGAGAAGGAAATACCCAAGCACATCTGAGAACGAGACACTTGGGCACCTCACAACGCGACTGTGAGAAGACCCGAGACACGCAGAGATAGATGCCCGCTGGGCCGGCCTTGGCCCACGCCTGTGATCCTGCTCTACAGTCGCAACAGCATGTGGCTCACAAGTACACCTGGCTGAGGAAACAGCAACTCATCCAGCTCCCTAAGGACAAGCACCTCTGCTGGCCAGGCGCAAAGACGGTCACACGCAAAGAGCCCAGGCAAGGCCAGGGCGCACTTCTCCTGAGACCAGGCGATCTTCATGGAAGGTGCTCGTCTGTTTGTTCTTGTTTAATCTGGGGACGAAGACAAGTAACAAGTATGCTCCATGTGGTGTCTGTCACACCCCTGACTTCACAGCTGTAGAAAAAGGCCTTTTAAGGGCTCTGTTTTTTAAAAACCCCAAAAGACAACCTTCTAAACCCCTCAGATTCTGTACAGTGCCAGGAGTCAGACTCACCAAGCTCCCTCTGCACGGCTCTGTCCCAGGACCACCACACCTGGCCGGCGGAGAGCAGGTGCGGCTCTGCTGCCCTCTGCTGGGCACTCCCAGTGCACAGGGCCCGGAGTGAAGCCGAAGGTGCCGCCCAGCATGGGACTGGGGTGCAGGAAGATTGGGGGTCTCAGACCAGCACGGGCAGGTGGGAGCCCACAGAACTCTCTGCCTGGGGCTTCAGAGGGGAGTTCAGGGTCTCAGCCCAGCATGGGCAGGTGGGGGCCCACAGAACCCTCTGCCTGGGGGTGCGGGGGGTGGGGGTAGGTCAGGGTCTCAGCAGGTACAATCACCTGGGCAACATCTATCCTGGCCAGGAAAGCCAGCCCCACCCAGGGGCTGGGGCACACACACTGGGTGTCCCTACAGCACAGCCTGGCAGCCTCACCACCGGCTCAACACCCCTGCAGACGTGTTTCCACCACTGTCTCTTGGTGGCCTCCATACCAGCTGGCATGCTGTAAGCTCCATCGAGGGCGACACTGCTGTGCCCCTCACGTCCTCTGCTCCTGAGTCCACACCAGGCCTGTCCTCCCACCAGGCCTCGCTGTCCTCTGCTCCTCCTGGCTTGAGTCCCAGGTGCTTGTCTGAGAACACAGCAGGCTCATCTTCTGCAGTTTTCCAGTATGAAGGAATATGGAACTAGAAACAGAATTCTAGAATGTGCTCTGTGGACCGTATCCTCTGGACAGCCTGATGCCAAATCTTAGTTTTGTGCCCCCGGCCGATGGGCTCAGCCACCAGACAGCACACAGCAGCCACCGGCCAGGCCAGGATGTGTCCTACACAGGCTCACTGTATCAGCCCGGGCTGGCCACATGGGAGGGTGGCTTCACGTGTAGGGGAGGGAGCAGAGGAGACAGGGTGCTCACACTGGATCTGCCATAAGCCCCTCAAGGCCCCCTAACCAAAGGGCAGACACAGAGAGGCCAAGCCACTTTACATGTGGGCCCACGAGACCACCACGAAGCCCCTTCATTCACGGCCCTGGCACGCAGGGCAAAGCTGAGTTCTAATGGTGGGGGCAGGGAGCAGGGCAGGGGGGCGGGCGGTGCTCTGGGCCAGCCTCAGCTCTGCACCCACCCCTCCTCCTCCCAGGGCAGGAACCCCATGGCCCATGGCTGAGATCTCAGCGGGCCCCTCCCAGGACACGGAGCCCCTGCCCATGACAGGAAGGCAGACCTGGGGGGCAGGAGGAAAGTGAGGGGATGATGTGGTTGCCAGGCAAGCTGGGACCCCAAGACTCCAGCAGAAACACAGGAAAGATACCACCAACAAAGTACCCACAGGGACTAACAGGCCCCACAGCTCTCTGGGCTGCAGGGGAATGCATCTGCCAACAGGGTGACAGCCTCTCCTCCAGGCCACACCAGCTGCCTCCACCTCTGTGGAGCACAGTGCTATTTCTCACTCAGCCCACTCAGCAAGGACAACAGGGGAGGAGGTGTGCTAATCCAGGCAGGGAGGCGAGTCATGGACACAGCTCTCCATGGGACCTGCGCCTGCCCCCAGCCCCTACATGAGCCAGGAGGCCCACCCTCCACCTGCCAGGACCTAGGGCACTGGCCTATCGGGAGCCGAGGCAACCAACACGGCAAACAGAAGAGCTGCTGTGGGGGATGGAGGAAAGGCCGAGACACAGAGAAACCGCTGCCCATGGTGGGCCTGAGTGGTGGATACCTGAGCGGTCAGCAGAAGAGCAGCCCAAGGGCAAGACCCTCCTCGCCTCTGAGACTGCCCACCTGAGGGTCTTGGGCATCCCCCACGGAGCCGGGCACCCTCAGGCTCTGGCTGCCCCACTGAGCTGGCCCTTCATGTCACGGAGCAAGGGAAGAGCCAGGCATGGCTCCCTCCACCCAGACCCCCAGTGGGGGATGCAGATCCCCTGCGTCCAGCCCAGGGCTCTTCCATCTGGGGAGGGCTGAGCTACCAGAGGTGGGTAGAGGGACACACACCAGAAACCTGGGGCCAAGAGCCACAGCGCAAGAGAGCCAGCCAGAGGCCACTCCCCCCCCGTGGAGGCCACCCCCCCGAAGAGGCCACCCTCTGGAAGGCGACCAGGGACTCACCACACTGCACAGGGATCACCTGGCAGGCGTCCCAGGGACCACACCCAAGGGACCCCGCGTTGGCTGGAAACAGACCTGTACTGCATTCAGAGCTGCTCTCCCGAATCCTCCCGGGGGTGCTGAGGCAGGAATCACAGTCACAGACAGCACAGGGGACACGGGCTCCTGGCCAGAGCCATTCAGGGCATCCCCAGGCCGAGGGCCCCCCGACACCCAAAACCCAGCCCTGGCTCCACAGCCAGAATAATCCCAGTGCCGGCCCCTCGAGGGTGTGGGATGCAGGAGACACTGTACACATAACTCGGGGAGCCATGAACACGGGCCCCTGACACCCAGGGTCAGTGAGATTCAGATGCAGTGACGGGTCCCTTATTTAAGGTTTTTATGCCCAAATAAGGGAATCCAAATGAAAAACAAGGACTCATTATCCAAAGGACTCAAGTCATTATAACCTCAGACTCATTCTAGTCAGCCGTCCCATCCTCGTGAGAAAGCATTTCTACACTGTTCTTTCATAATGTAATACTGAGATTCGAAATCAGTTTTTGGACATTCTAAAGTTTAGGCTGCCCATCCTTTCCCACCACAATTACTCCAAACTGATGAGGTTTGAGCTTACAAATAACAAGGACCCAGAGCAGTTCAAAGACAGCGCGATGTCAGCCCAGGAACATGGCTCGAGTGGAGTTTCCAGGAGAGGAGCTGGACTGTGAGCATGACGGCCCCTAAATCCCCGTGTGAGGCTCAGAGTGTGGCAGGCCTGGGGGCCACTGAGCCACAGGGGATTGAGGGGACAGAGGAAAAGGACAAGAAAAAACAGGAAGGAGGACGCTGCAGAGAGAGTCCCGGTGGCCGCAGGAACTCTGAGAAGCTCAGACCAGAGCTGGCACGTCAGTGGGACCCACGTCTTCCCCTCAGGGACAGTCACACGGGCCCTGGCCAGCAGTGAGGGGCACACAGTTCAGGCGGATGGTGACATCAAGGTGTCCCAAGCAGAGGGCACACACTCCTCTCTGGAGCCGCCTGGCCTGGTCTCCTCGCAGGGTCCTCCTTGGAGCAAAGGAGCAGGAGACCAGCATGTTGAATGTGCCTGGGCCTCTCTAGATATGCGGTTGGCCCTCAGCATCGACAAGGTGCGTCTGTCACCGCTTTACAGACGAGGGGACTGAGGGTCAGAGAGCACCCACTGTCGCTTGTGAGCAAGGAACCAGCACGGACCTCACCTCCGGGCAGCTGCAGAGCCCGCTGGCCCCCAGCTCCACTGCCAGGCCCGCCTCGGTCAACGGGGCATGGGGCAGTCACCTCCACAACATTCACTGAGCGTTTGCTAATGCCAAGCACCGTCTCATATTTTACATCTATTAAACTTGCCTTAACCTCAAAACCGACAGAACTTAGGAAGTAAATACTATTATTACTTCCTTGGACAGCAGCAAAGGCTGAGCCCAGAGCGATCAGGTGTCCAGCCAAAGCTACCAGCTGGTGGGGAGCAGAGCCCCAGAGCCCTAGAGCCCTACTCTTACCCGCCTGCTGCCTGCTGCCCACGGACCCCAGACCCGGCTCCCATCCTGAGCGGAGCACTCATGGCTCTGCCCACTGAGAGGCCGCCTGCTCCATCTTCACATCGCATTGCTGGCGCTTTGAGCTCTGCACCATGACCGAGGCTGCCCCTCCCCACCCACGGCTTTCAGGTCCATGCCCTCCAGATGCAAAAGTGTTGCCTTTGCACCCAACCTCCTCAGAGAAGTGAAGGAAGATTTCCCCTGGGTTCATGCCCTGGGGAGAGACACTGTGGTCACCATCCTTAGGCCTGGGCAGCCAACACCTTCTGTCTTGGCTGTGGCGGCCTGGAATTCTCTGAAACACCTCAGACTCAGCATGAAGCTCTGGGTGACTAGGTTTCCTGCTGAGCACTGGAGACTCAAGCAAGTGCATGTTCCTGGATCCACTCAGCTCACTGGCCAGCTCGTGCTGCGGGGGCTGCAAGGACCCTGACCGGGAGACCAGGAAAGACTCGCTGTGCACAGCCTCGATAGAACAGGACCCCATGTGGGCTTCAGGACCTTTGTGTGGAGAAGGAGGAGACAGGAGGGGCTTCCTGTGCTCCAGGGCTCCCAGGCAGGACCCCCCAGGCTCAGGGTCCCCAGCGTGTGTGTGAAACAAGGTCAGCAGGTGTGGGGTGGGGCCTGGTACTTTGCATTCTAAGGGTACTCTGGTGACGCTGGTGCTGGCCTGGGACCACCCCAAGGGTGGGTATGTAGCCTCAGCCCTGCTCTCTAAAGGGGTGCAGCAGAAGGAGAGGACTGCATGGGGGGGCTGTGTCACCACACAACAAACACTCCAGCAGTGCCCAGGGGCCCTGCCACTCCTACCCATTCCCAGGTGGGGACCCTGGCCTCCTGGCTCTAAGCACAGCAAGGGGTAGGAGGTACCCCCTACCCTGCTGCCCCACCCCCATCTGTGCAGGGGACAAGGACATGTGGCATCTCACTGATGTGCACCCAGCCCATGTGGCTGGCCAGCCCAGGAGGAGTCCCAGCCCTCCAGAACTGCCCAGCAGATGCTATGCTCACCTGACTGATGAGGAAATGACAGCTCTGGGAAGTTAAGCAGACCAGGGATACCTTCCTGGGTGGGTGCACCCCAACAGGAAGTGGGGAGAGAGCAGGGCCAAGGGAGCGACCTGCTGGAGGGGCAGGAATTGCTGAAGCCTGCTGGAGACCAGAAGGTTGCTTGGTTGTCAAGAAAGAACAGAAAGTTGGCATGTGGAGAGGGCCCCAAATAAGTCACCTTTGTGTTCACCTGACATACAATAAAGCATGTTTCAAAATGAGGGGAAGGGAGGGTTTACTTTAAAAACAGTGTTGTTCATGCTTCTGGGAAAGTGTTAGAAGGAAAGTGATCCGAATGACCACTGCCAGAGAAAACACAAACACAACAAAGGCTGGGGCAGGAGGATCATTTGAGCCCAGGAGTTTGAGGCTGCAGTGAGCTGTGATGACACCACTGCACTCTAGCCCAGGCAAGAGAGCGAGATCCTGTCTCAAAACAAAACAAAACAAAACAAAAAAAACAAAAAAACCTTAAAATACTTATTGGTACAAAATGATAAAGAGCTACCCTCCTCTACAATACAAAAAGCACTCAATTGAGTTAAGAAAAGTGATTAAAACTGCCTCAAATACACAGACAAACCATGAGAAAAATCAGTGAAAATCTGCAATCAGTGCAGAAAACAGTTCAATCCTGTTGGTCACCACAGAAGCCCAAGTTCCTGTGGCTTCAGTCCCCACGAAGGACTCAGTCTGCACTGCTGGCCAGGGTACAGGACAGCCCCGGAGCTCCCCATAGCAGCAGGTCCTGCAATCAGGAAGACAGCAAATACAGTCCAGAGGTAAAACCAAAAGCTGCAATCTGCTCTGGGGAATTTACCCTGAGAAACAGCCAGCGGGGGCACCCAATGCTCAAAGAATAGAAGGCAAGGTGCAAGTCCACCTGCACCCTGCTCAGACCTCACGCCTCTGAGTGAGTAACCTCAAAGCCAGCCTGGCACCCACAAGGCCAGTGGCCCTCACCTCTCCTGATGGAGGTGACGCTCCTTGTGTCCAGCTCCAGGCTCTGCACCAAGGCACCGCGGTCTATCTTGGTCCTGGCAAAGACGTCAGTGTCGACGAAAGCCCAGTCCTAATGTCCCCAAGAAAAAGGAAAGAAAGAAGACAACATGAGCTTTGCTCCATGGTTTCAGAGGGAAGTGCAAGGTGGGAGAAGACACACGAGGACCCAGATGCCCCGGCTTCTCTGCCCAGTGGGACCTGGAGGAGCCAGCCCTCACCTCCCAGAGTGGGAGCCCTGGTCCAGGGCTGTCTCTTTCCTGCCCCAAACCCCAGCCGGGCTTTGCTCCTGGCTCTCTGGGAGTCAGGACCAGTACTGATTACAAATGACAATCTCAAGAACCAAATTTCCCTGCCAACTCTTTAGCTCCTTCTTTCCACGACTCTCCCATGTCATCACCATGCTTCACTTCAGCAGCCCTATTCCCAGGTATGTTTCCAAGCCACATTCACCCTACACCCAAACTCAACCCTCCAAGTCACCTGCTGACCGCACCGTGATGAGCTAGAAGCCCCAGCCCCCCACTCCCCTGTCCATCCAGCCCACTCAAGTCCAAGCACCATGACCTCGCAGGGACCACAGCATCGACCCCACAGAAGGTTTCTGAAGGGTGGCAGAATACAACACACCAAAATAGACCACTTTGGCAAAAGGATTATTTTGAGCTAAAGGCACTTAAAACAGCAGGTGCAACAAGAACGGTGCTCTGGCCTCCCCTTTTCCCTGAAAGTAAGAGATAAAATCCCCACGTGGAAGACGCCCTCCCTATACCAGAGGAAAGTGACATTCTCATCATTGAAGACTAAAAGTCAAAGCTGAGAGAATTCTGTACAAACAGAACTGGTTAAAATAATTCCCACCTTCCTTTAGCCTCCCCCATGTAGATTAGTTACGTCCCACAACTGCCTCTCTGTTCAACCTCACACAACAACACGTGGCTCTGCCACTTCTTTGGGTTGTTTGCTCATGAGGCTCCTGGGCCGTGTGAAACTTAGTCAATAAACGTGTCTGCTTCTCTCCTGTCAACCTGTCTTGTGTCGGTTTAAATCTCAGGCCCGACCAAAAAACCCTGAGGATGGAGGTAAAATTTCGCCTCCCCACAGTACACAGAGAGACAGGACGCCAAGAAGGTGCTGGGTGGGATAGCAGTTCCCGGGTGCCCACGCCCCAGCATGCCCCAGCACAGGAGGGAAGCCCTAGCTCTCGTGGGTGTACGGGACGAGGACGGAGAGTTAGTGAGCGAGACAGTATCAGAGACTCACAGGGGAGTGGTGCTGGAGCCTGGGGGCGCCCAGGCCGAGACTTGGAGGGCAAGGAGGTGCCATGTGGGGACCAGGGCAGGATGCGTGGCCTTCTGGGTCTCCAGTGCAGGCATTCACATGACATGCGACACTTTCCACACTGTGTCGGGCACTGTATCCATGGTGGCACTCAATCTCTCATTACTATAAAAATGCTGATGTTATATCATCTGAATGCCTTCCAAGGATTACAATGTCATTATCTGACTAGAAATTTGAAATCCTGTTCACCTGTCTATTCCAAAGTCAAAGTCCAATGGCTACATTTTTCATGATACACAAGTTCTATCCGTTGCTTTTTCTCCAAATCTGCCTAGTGTTTTTAAGGGCTTTTCGTTCTTTTCTCTTATTTGATTCCTTAAGTACAGCTTTAATATTTGTAGACAGTTATTTTCTAGTTTGTAAATGACAACTTTATTTTCTGATTTTGCAACAGTCTAATTCTGATGCTTATTCTTTCTGCCGATCTCATTCATGGTGGGTTGTTTCCTTGTAATCTTGGCCGTAGTCTTGACTGCAGCAGGATTTCATCTGGTACTGGAATCTCACCAGGCCTGGCCAGCATAGGGTTGAGAGCCAGGGCTGTCGGGAGCCAATGTAGGGACTGGCAGCATGGGTGGCAGA
Organism: Daubentonia madagascariensis; assembly: GCA_023783475.1. Classification (NCBI taxonomy): domain Eukaryota; kingdom Metazoa; phylum Chordata; class Mammalia; order Primates; family Daubentoniidae; genus Daubentonia; species Daubentonia madagascariensis. Next base: position 34,047 of record JAKFHU010000838.1, on the reverse strand, counting down.
CTCTACCCAACAAACCACCACCTCACCAAAGAAAATTACATACCTCGTTAGGAGCAGCAGGAGTCAGTGGCCATGACCTGCTCTCCATCCCCATCATACAGAAACCACCCAGGAGTTCTCTCCCTTCCCTCCAGTTTGGGGCTGTAATCCCACTCTGGGAGGGGAGGGGCAGGCAGCCGGCATCCCCCTCGACCTCCCCTGGCACTATATGGCACAGGCTCTATTCCGAGCAGGAGTCCAGAGGACCAGGGCTCCCTTCCCCCACCGCACCCTAGGGCAGAAGCTCCACCCCAGGCAGGGATGGTCAGAACCTAACCCTAACCCTGATCAGTCCCACCCCAGCTCACTAGCAGGGCCCAGGCTCCAATGAGCCAAGAAACAAGACTAAGGCACCACCACCCCTAGTAGAGGATTGTCATCTGAGAGACGCTGAAGCTGTCCCTGCCCCCATCTCTGGTGACCTGACACAGAGCTCCCACCCGGAGAGGTAGGCCATCAGGAGGAGGAACTCTACAGCCCTGCCAGCGGGGACTGACTTCACCTGGAACTACTGTGGAGATGCCATGCCTGAGGGTGCTGCTGCCAGGAGGGAGCTCCAGGTAGCAAAGGATGCAGAGGTTCCTGGGTACTGGCAGCAACATGCTAAGGCAAAGCGAGGCAGGGAGTAAGACAGCCAAGAGCCCTCCAGAGACCACAGACAAGGCTGGGTCCAGGCTGCACCCACTCAGGAGCAATCAGAGCAGGGCAAGCACACCAGAAAGCTTTCCCCAGGCAAACAACACAGGGTGGAGCCCCACTGGCACTGGGGCCCAGGCAAACCTCTGAGCAAATACCTGCTGAACAATACGCCACTCTGAGGCAGGAGCAGCTCCCAGGAAACTGTACCCCTGGTGATCTGGAGGCTGTATGCAAGCCCAAGGCCATGCCCTCTCAGGAGCACGCAGAGGGAGTCTCCAAGCTATAAGCTCTTGCCTGCGTGGCGATCAAAAACATGAACAGTCAGGAGTTCGAGACCAGCCTGAGCAACAGCAAGACCCTGTCTGTACAAAAAATAGCAAAATTAGCTGGGCGTGGGGGCGTGTGCCTGTAATCCCAGCTACTCGGGAGACTGAGGCAGGAGGATCGCTTGAGCCCAGGAGTTTGAGGTTGCAGTGAGCTATGATGATGTCACTGCACTCTAGCCAGGGCGACAGAGTAAGACCCTGTCTCAAAAAATAAATAAATAAACAAACAAACAGCCTGAACTGTGATAGCAGCCTCTACACCACAGAGGTACCCAGTGGTAAAGGGCAAAACTCCAACTGGCAGAGGAGGCTTAAGAACAGTATTTGACCATTAAGAACAGTACTTGACCAGTAAGTAGCTTAAGTAGCCAGGCTAAAAGATAAAAAGAGGGAAAAAAAAAAAAAAATGAGAAGGGGACACCAGAGGCTGCACACAGGCAGGGGAAGGGCAGGGAAGAGATATCACATAGTTCAGAATCAGGTCAATGAACATACCATCCCTGTATGGTATACCTGTACAACGAAATATTATTCAGCCATAAAAAGAATGAAGAAATTAATGCTACAAAAAGAATGCTACACGGATGAACGATGAAAGCATGTTAAGTGAAAGAAGCCAAACATAGAAGACCACATATCATATTATTCCATTAATATGAAATGTGTAAAACAGGCAAATCTATAGAGACAGGAAGTAGATCAGTGGTGGCTAGAATGACTGATGAAGGCTTTTTCTGGAGGTGATGAAAACATCCTGAAATTTGTAGTGATGGTTGCACAAGTTTGTAGATACCCTATAAAAAACATTGAATTGTACACTACAAATGGGTGAATTTTTTGACATGTCAACTATATCTCAAAAAAAATTTTTTTGGAGCCAGATTCTGAGTTCAAATATCAGCTCCACCACTCAGTAGGTGAATGTCCTTGGTGATTTATTTAACGCTCAGATTTCTCGCCTGCACAGTGAGGGTTAGGGCTGCTGAGAAGATGGAAAGTGCCTGGCACATAGTAAGTGCCTAATAAACATGGTTGTTTTATTAGCATTACAGATGCAAAGCCATGGCCTCCATGGGCCAACAATGTTTTCTCTGCTATGTTTCTCTACCATGCAAGCCTCTGGGTTACAGACACCCGTAAATGCTTCCAGGGCAGGTCAAGGGCTAGCACCCGGATAAATAAAATGCAGTATATCTATATAGTCGAATATTATTCAGTCTTAAAAAGAAATAAAGTACCAATACATGCTTCAACCTGGATGAGCTTGAAAACATGTTAAGTACACGAAGCCAAACACAAAAGGCCACTATCTACATGATTCCATTCATATGCAATGCCTAGAAGACAGACAGAAAGCCGACTGGTGGCTGCTTAGGGCTGGGTGAGATGGGGGAACGGGGAGATGACTGCTGAAGGATACAGGGTCTCTGCTCAACTTGCTCTTCGTTTTTACCCTGGAAACTTCCTTTCCTTTCCTGGGGGTGCTCAGTACGATTCTAAGGAACCTCTGCTATATCCGCGTGGCATTTCTAGACTGACGGAAGATTTCCCGCTTCCCTCCCACAGCCCTGGGAGAGACAGAAGTCAGCCCCTCCTAGGGCTGTAGTGCACGGAGCGGAGCCTCGGAGTCCACCGCACTTCGCCCGCCGGTCCCGCAGCAAATACCGGCAGAGGCCGAGGGCGGGCCGGGGTCGCGGACCCCCCAGGAGGCGGCGTCCTGCCGCTCGCGCGGCCCAACCCCAGCCCGCGGCGACCCTGCCGGCGCGTCTCGCCCGCACTGCCCCGACCTTACCTTGCCCCCGGCTCCGGCAGCCGGGGCCTGAGGAGGGGCCGCCTCCCAGGCAGGGGGCGCGGAGCCGCACGCAGCCTCTCCCTTGGGTCTCACGGCAGCCTGGTGCACGCGGGCCCGCAGGCCCCTCACTTTCCCCATCTTCCCGGGCGAGATTGTCGGCCGCCCCGGCGCCGCGGCGCATGCGCAGCAGAGCCTTCCGGAGGCCGGTCCCGCGCTCTCGCTGCCGCCGGGCGGAAACAGGCTCCGCGCTACCGAGGTCCGCGTTCTGCCCGGAAGTGCCCGGGTGCCGCGGGGCTGACGCGGGCCGGTGGTGCGAGTGCGCGGTGGGGTGGCGGTGGTCCGCACGGCGCTAGACGGTGGCCGCGCGAGGCGAAAGCGCGGGTGCGTTTGCTCCCGACGCTTGTCCTGGGGGAGGAGGAGGATCAGAGGGTCGCGGCGGCGGTGCAGGCTGTGAGAAGCGGTGTGTGGGTGGGAGCGGGGCCTGGGACGGAGCGTCGCCGGTCCTCTGGGACGGGGCGGCCGAAGGCCAAATGCGGTGTAGACCCAGGCCCAGCTACCCTCGGACACGCGCCTCCGCGGCCTCCGGCACAAGCGGGTTTTAAAGGCAAAACAGGGGTACAGGGAGTGGCTGATGTAAAGTTGTTTTGTCAGAAATTCCCCTTGATTTACAGAAATAGGCTTGATTAGCTATTGGCTGTACGTTGTTGAGCTACGTGGTTAGGTTAATTCATAGTTATTGTAGCAAGCAGTGTCAGTAGATGGCTACAACCTAAAAACAGGGAAGTGGGCGCTCGCGCCTGTGATCCTAGCGCTCTGGGATCCGGAGGCTGGAGGGTCGCTTAAGGCCAGGAGTTTGAGACCAGCCTGGGCAAGGTAGTGAGACCCCGTCTCTACAGAAAATTAAAGAGTTAGCCTAGCGTGGTGGCTACTCCTGTAGCTTGGGAGGAGTTTGAGGTTACAGTGAGCTACTTTTCATTGCTCCTTTTTGTCACACCAATCAGACCTGACTTTCTGCCTACTGGGCACCTCACTCCTTTCTGGAATGAAGACCTTGAAGCTTACAGCTCACTCCTCCGGCTCTCACCAGCAGCTGCAGACGTGGCTTTGGCTCCATCAGTGCCCATGTCACTTATCCCCACTCTCCTGCCATAACAGACATGCTGTCACGGCTGTCGCCTTATACATACAAAACAAGCTTTCTAAAGCGAAGTTTCAGGAAAGAGTTAACTGTGTGGCAACAGATATATACAAAAAGTTCAGGCCTGCTGGTCTCCCCCTGCATACCCAGGAATGGCCGGAAGGCTGTGTCTGGGACAGTATGGCTGAAGACGGCTTTCGGCTATGGGGCATAACCCAAATTCATGAAGGATGCTGGGAGCCCCTCAAAGGGATCAGTGCCACTCTCCAGGGAAGCCACCACACAGGCACAGTTTTTGTCCAATGTGAAGGCAATGTCTAGGACGGGTGGGCTTAACCTGCAGGCTTCATGGGGGCTGGGGCAGCTGAAGCCCTGGTCCCATGAGAGACCTGGGTGCCACCCATCAGGACCAATGTGGCACGTGTGAGGACACTGTGGGCCAAGAGACAACAGTGATGACAAACGCCAGCCCCAGCCTCACGGTGGATGCTGGCCCCACTTGGCCATATAGACATCCCCTCCCCCCCAGCTGTCTCCACAAGCTGAACAGCATCAGGGGCCTCTGTATGGGACTGGAGCTCCAGGTCTTCACTCTGCATGCAGGGGCTGGAGCTGGTCTGCGATGAACCGCACTCGTACTCGGTACCTGCCGCCTCAGGATGTGGGGAGCAGGAGTCAGGTGAGGCCCCTGTAGACCTGACGGGCCTCGAGGGTCCTCAAGGCTGCCCAGAGCCAGACTGCATGGTATTGCTCTGATCCGGCCGTGGCCAGTGATGAAAGGGGACCAGGGAATCGCTGGTGCCTGTGGGAGCAGTCTGAACCTTCAGGAAGGCCACCCAGGTGTCCAAGTCAGGAAGATTACAGATGCCCAAGGTCAAGCAGCATAGCATGAGTGTGCCGGATCCTTGCAGAGCCTGGGTTGGGCTTGGAACTCTGCAGGTGCAGGGGGTGCCCCAGAGAGGGTCTTCACAGACTCTGTCTGCACACTCCTCACTCCCTCCTCTCAGCTCTGGAGTGGTGTGTACTAGCTCCAGATTAGGAAGAGGCTTTACTCAGAAGCCTTGTCAGTGTGCCACCTCTGACCACGGTTCTGTGTCAGGACCACCAGCTTGAGAGAGGGCCCTTCCTCTGCACCAAGAGCCAGCAGGCGGCTGGGTGTTTGTAGTTCCCTTTGGTCCTGTGGGAGGATGGAGGATCAACACCCCCCCCCCGCCTCAGGCTCTTCCTTTGTCCCAGGCCTGGCCCTCTGGCCTCCACGACTGCCTTGTCCCAAGGGCTCCAGGGACCCTGCCGCTGGCAGCCCTAGAAGAGGGAGGGAGTTCTGTGATCCTGTGGACATCCCCAGGGCTGCAGCTGTGGGCTGGGCCATGGGAGAGCCAGTGTGACTCCCAGGGGTGGGGGGAAGCGCCCCTCTGTGAAAACAGAAAGCAACTCCCCACTCTGAGCCAAGGGTCTCCAGTCAGAAAACCCACAGGCATCTGTTCCTTTTTTCTTGGTGAAGGTTGGGACAGGCATGCAGGTCTCAGAACAGCTCAGCAGCTGGGGACTTAGCCACATCCCCTGAGAGAGGCCCGGCTTTCCACATGAGCTCTGGGGAGGGGGCTTTTTGGTTCTGTACCTCCTATTCCCCCTACCTGGTGGGTCCCTCCCACTTGGCTTCTCCCACTCATCCTTCAGAACATTCTCCTTTCTCAGAGAAGTCTGTCCAGGTATCACTTCCTCCAGGAAGCCTTCTCCGATTTCCTCAATTGGATAGTGACACTTGCTACACCATCGTGGGCATAGTTCCTTCCCTGGAATTGTGATGATTGGTTTTCCTGGAGGACAGGATGAGCGTTTTCTCTTGGACCCCCCTGGTGGAAGCCCAGCTCCTGACACACCTGGTAGAGGTTTTCAAAAAGAAGAACATGGGGGGAGGGGTGTGGATAACAATCCCAGCCGCCTGCTCTGCCTGAACTAGGAAGGTTTTCTGCAGTGAATTACATTCAAGCTCACAGTGAGCCTGCGAGATTGGTAACACCCCCCACACAAGGGGTGCACAGCCTGCTGCCCTCACAGCTCTGTCCCACTGCAAGCCCAAGCCCTTGGCACTGGCCAGCCCAGGCAGGAGGTCCAGAGCCACGGCCCGGCAACACGGGCTTATCTCCTTTACCTGCGGAGTCAGCCACACTTCGGGAGCTCTGGGCGCCTCTTGTCGGGACAGGGAGACCCAGCTCTGACCCCACCTGGGGACAGGGTCACCTCCACCCAGGCCAGCACGGGGTGGCATGCAGGTATGCCTTGACTTCAGCGTCTGCTTTTGGCCTCTTCTGGGCATCCGTGCTTTCTCAATAAAAGAAAAATGACGGTGACTGCTGCCCAACGTATCTGATGACTTTTTGAAAGCCCTGGGTTCCCTCTGTCTGTCCAGCCACCACCTGGGTGACCACCTCTCTGCCACTCCCACACGTTCATCTGCAGCCGGCCTCTCTCGGTCTCCACCTGAACCTTTCCTGGAAATCTCCAAATGGAATTTTCGGTCCCCCCTCCCCCCCGCAGTATATTCCCCTTCAGATAAAGGGCACCTGCCCAAGCTGCAAGCCTGGCTGGCCCGGGCCCTGTCACCTGCAACCCAACCTCGGCAGGTCCCCTTCCACCCCAAGTCCCCCCTGGGCTCCTGGCCGGCCCCTGCTGTCGCCCTTCTTGGCTCCCACAGCCCCTTCTCCGCGGGAGGAACGGACTCTGTGCCCAGGGCCCCTCACCTCCCCGGAGGGCCCCAGGCCACGACCAGCCTGACGGCTCGCCCTGGCCTTGACCTCCCGGAGGCCCCTCCCCGGCGAGCCTTGCCCCCCCCAGCCCCCAGCTGGGTCGAGTTCTGCCTCCTTGTAGTCCAGTATCCGCCCCCGGGGACGGAGCTGCCCGCGCCCCGACCCCGCGGCCTCGGCCGCCTGTTTGCCTCGCGTCGCCCGAGGGCGCTCGTTCCCCGCGGAGCCCTCGGCTCCTAAACCTGCCGAGCTGGTTAGAGCGACAGCCACTTGCGGACGGCGGGGCGTTCCCCGCGCTCTGGCGGCTCGTAGTCGCATGGCCGCCGCCTGAACCCACCGCTGCCCCGCCTGGCCCTGGGTGCCCCCTGCGCCTGCCCGGTGCCAGGGCTTCCTTCCTGGTGCTCACGGGGGCGGCCACCGGCCTCGGGGTACAGCGCCAGCCTGGCACACCTGGCGCCCGCTCAGCCCTCCCCGACCCTCCCTCGCCCTCCTCGCCCTCCTCGCCCGCGAAGCTGGGTGCTGTCACCCGCCCTCCGCCGGCCACACTCTCCCCGCAGCTCCGGCTTGGCCGGCTTTCCCGGGGAGCAAAGGCTCCCTTCACTGCCCAAGGTTGGGAGGTGGAATCCCTGCTCTGCCTCGAACCGCAGGTGACTTGGGCAAGGTCTGGACTTCCGCGCCTCAGTTTCTCCATCTCTGCAATGGGGATGCCATGGGGGTTCTCTGAGGACCAACGAGTAAAGCCCCAGGAAGCGCCTGCCCACAGCACGTGCTGAGTGGACGCCAGCGGCCCCGGAGCGTTCGGGAGCATGTACCGGAGCATGCGACCGGGGTCGGGGTGTCGCCGTGTGGGCGCGGCCCTACCCCAGGGCAGGCGGAGGCTCGGCGCACGGGCCGCGGTCCACGTCCTTCGGCTGCCCGAGCCGGGCGGGCGCGAAGTCCTGCGTCGGACCCCAGCCCTTCCTGCTTCGCCCAGCGGCTCCGGTCAGTGCACGAGGGGAGGCGGCTTGCCCCCGCCCCCCTTCTTGGGGACCCACCCTGGCGGCTCGCGGGAGCGGCTGGGGAAGGAGGCGCAGCGCTGCTGGGCGCCGCTGGGACCTGCCCCAGCCCGGCGCGCAGTGGGCTCCGCCTGCCGGCTACGCATTTGGAGACTGAGGCAGGGCGAAATCCCGCCGCCCAGCCTCCGCCAGGCCGGGTTCAGCGAGGGACGCCCGGACCACGTCCTGGCAGTTCCCCGAGGCCGGTGCACGGAGAAGGTGAGCGCTCGCCGCGGGGGACGGGGCTCGCCTGCGCCAGTGGACGCGGTGACACCCGGGTGCGGCCGCCTCCCAGTCTTACTGCCCGACGGAGCGGCTCGGTCCTGGGGTCCTCGGGCCCCACCGGGTGGGGACCTGGAGCGCTGGGCCGGGAAAGGGGCTCTATTCCCCACCTCCATTGTCCCCCTTCACGTCTGTGCCATTTCCACGGTCCTGTGTGCTGCCCCTCCCCCACACACTATCCTCACTCCCTGTGTCCCTTCCCCTCCAGAGAATCACCCAGCTAGAGCAGAGATCTGTGGACTTTGACCCACAGGCTGGCCCTCCACCTGTTTTTGTAAATAAAGTTTTATTGGAACGCAGTCATGCTCGTTCATTTATGAATGGTCTGTGGCTGCTTTGCTGCTACAGGGGCAGAGCTGAGTAGTCACCATGGAGACCATAGGACCAGCAAAGCCTAAAACATTGCTGTCTGCCCTTCACAGAAAAGTCTGCCCACCTCTGCCCTAGATGAGTCACATGGCTGATGTCTATTGAGCCCTTTCTCTGTGCCAGGCACCAGTGTGTCCTGCACCACCCGGCCTCACCCTCACACTCAGTGACCTTGGCACAGGGGTCACCCTCACTGTGGGGAGGAGCTACACCTTTGTCTTTACCTCCACATGACTTACAGGACACAGTTGTGTGTGAATTGCCACACCAGGGTGCAGAAGGGACACTCCTACTGGTTAGATACCAGCAGGGAGGAGGGGCCCCCATTCGCACAGGGAGTGACTCCACGAAGCTGGGCTGACGGCTGCTGGTGGCACCAGCAAGACCCGACCCTTTCACATGGCATTTCAGGATGGGAAATGGGGGGGCAGTTTCAGGGACAAAACAGGTATGTCCAAGGACATGGCAGGTAATTAGATTTGACTGAAGCATGGGGTCCCCAAGTTAGGAAGTACCTGTGTAAACCAAATCACGGAATTTAGGGTGAAAGGTACAAAATTGCTTTGGTGAAGGAAGCTCAGACTTCCCGTGGGCACACATCCCCAAAGATACCCTCTAGCGTCTCCATTTGGGCATTGGTGGGAACCACAACTTGCATGGGAAATGGCAATTTGATAAGCATCAGGAAGAAGAGTGACATACTCTGAGGCAAGCAGGGACCCCAGTCTGGGTGGGGCTGGGTCAGGGTTAGGTGTCCTCCACCCAACCTGCAGGAGGCCCACACACAGGTCAGCCTGGCCTTTGTGCTGGGCGAGAGTCAGATTTCACTGGTCTGGGAAGGTGTATGACCTTCTTTAGGTAGATGAGGGTGTTAATTCCCCCCTGCCCCCACCCCACCTTAGAGCTGTATAAAGTTTTGTTTGTAATCCATGTGAATGTTGTTCACTGCTGAACCAAGTGCACATACTAGAATTACATTTTCCTCTTTGCACAACTGTTTGGTTTTCCCCTCAAGTTGATAATTGCTTAACTTTTTTCCTCGCTCAATCTCCTGAACTTAGAGCCACATCCTCCCACCCTGCACCAGGTCTGTAAGATGCTTCTCAGCTAAGTCTCCACACAGTCAAGGCTGTCAGTCAGTCTGTCCTTCTGATAGGTGTGGGAAGTGAGTGGGTGTCTAGTCGCCCCTTGGGGTGCTCTGACGTCTTCCTCTGGGTGAGTCAGGGGAGCACGGATGCCACCTCTTCAGCTCCCTCCCCCAGGGAGGAAGCCACAAAGAGGAAGGCTGAGGAGGAAGAGGCTATGCCCCGGGGTGGTGGCCGGGTGGGATGCTGTGCTGGGGAAGCACAGGCCGGCCCAGCAGCCTCCAGCTTCTCCATCCCTCCCCCTCCTATATTCGCCTGGGGGCCCGGCAGCTTCGTGGCCTGGGTTATACTTAGGGGTCTCCATTGCACCCTGGCTGGGTGACCTGGGACCAGCCCAGCTATCTGCCTCTTCATCTGGGTCTGTGGGGGACCAAACGAGAAAGGACTCTTCAGAGCACCCTAGGCCCTGTCCACTCCCCTCTCAAGAGTGTCACTTCCACCCCTCTGCCAGCAGTGCCCCCTGCCCCCGTGTCACCCTCCCCGCACAGGGAGGAGGCTGCAAAGGGAAGTCCCTGGTGGGAAGAAGTTAAAAAGAACAGAAAGGCCAAGATGGGGGAAGGGTCACAAGAAGACCAGTGGGGGGTCGGGGGGAGAACGTCCCTTGCTGGGGCTGGAGTGCAGGCGCCTCTGTGGGTGGTGCCGACTGGTCCCCATTGCTCGTCAACCTGAGGGCCCCTCTCCAACCTCAGTGTTGGCTAAACTGTCACTGCTCCTGCCCGGATGGCATCGTCCTTTACCTTCAAGCCCTGCTCCTGTGGGGTCTCCTTGGTGGAACCATCCAGAATCCCACCCACCACAGAGAAGCCCCTTCCCACCTGCTGGGGCTGCAGAGCTGAGGGGTGGCGGATGGGTGAAGGGAGGCTGGGGGCACAGGCCAGTGTCCAGGATGGGAAGGGCACAAGAAGGGGCCCCAGTCTCTGGAATCTCTTCCCCCACCTGCCCCGGTGTCCCACACCTGGATTACCCGTAGGGCGTCCCTCTGATCTGCCCCGTGTCACAGCTAGTGGCCCACACGCTTTCTCCTGAGCCAGACCCAGTGTTCTGGAGCACAGGGTTGCACAGGCTCTGCCAGCACAGGAACAGTCTCAGATCCATTTCCTGGAAGGTGTAGGTGAAAGTGACTGTAAATGAGGGACAGGACCCTTCCCAGACTCCTGCTCCAACCCTGCTCGCTCATCCCTGGCTTCACAGCCTAGTTCTGTGATGGGCAGATGTGAAATCATTGCACCCACATGTGCTGCTAGTTTCATCATTTTTATTTCAGAAAGCACCCCTCAGCTCTCAGGGACCGACTTCTCACTCCTAGCTTGGGGTCAATGTGAACTGCCCCCCAGAGGCCCCACGCGGCTGCTCAGCGGGCAGGGCCTGGGGCTGCCGGTGCCCCACTTCCTCACAGCACTTCCTTCGGTGGTTGTCATTTCCTTGGTGTGAAGGGAGAGGGTCTGGCAGCAGCGTCTGCTCCTCTGAGCTGTGACTTCCACTCAAATTAAATGTACCCCGTACTTGCTTGTTCTCCCACAAAGAAAAAGCCACACCATCTCTGATTTCCAGCCTGTGCAACAGACAGGCATGCCGAATGGGGGACACTAGACAAGTGCTGGGTGGGCCATTGGCAGGGAGGCCAGAGTCCCCGCATGGCAGGTCTCGGCTCTGCCAGGAGCCCCAGGGGCCCAGCTCCTCCCCAAGCCTTTCTGGGTCCCTCCCCGAGGCCACTGCCACACCTGTCACTGGGTGTTCCCCTAGGCCCAAAGTTGGCGGCACCCTGTGTCCTCTTCCCGAATGGTCCCTTCCCAGAAGCTCCCAGCAACCCCTGAGCCACCTCCAGGCCAGGCACACGGCTGCCCAGCCTCATCAGGCCCCACGTGCTCCCCCAGCTGCCGAGGGCCCCCAGCTTCGAGAGAGGCACCAACCGCATGCCTCACTTAGGCTTCCTAAGTGGTCTTCCTGTCCCTGCCTTTCTCTCTGTCTACCAGATGACCTTTTTCTTTAAAACTGCTAGAGAAATGCATGAATATATCCTGTTTTCAAAAGATTCAGACGTGCACATAAAGCAAGGCCTCGAAACATCCTTCCCACCCTGCAGATGATTCTCAGCCTGCTTTCGAGAGGTAATTGCTCTCATCATTTGGTGGGTGCCTATTAGACAGCTTCCATCCATCTTGAGAAATATAAGCATCTATATACAAAGCTCACTTTTGTACATTGTGATTTTTTTCACAGTATGAATGTATTTATTGTTCTGCCTCAGAGTATTTCCATCTAATAATGTCTTCAAGATCTCATGCCAGGCCACACACCAACCCTGTTCTTTCAACTGCTCCACAGAATGGATGCGCCATGGTTTCCCCACCATCTTCCTCTTAGTTTGTGAAATTTAATCACATTTTTCCAGACAATGCCCCAAGAAACATAGACAAACACTTCAGTACTCCTGGTGGTAGATGTCAGGAAACGGCCCCACTGAGCTGAGTGGTGTGCCCATTCTGCGCTTCCATGTGTGGTTGTCAGGTGTCCTCCATGGCATCCTCATAATCTTTAATTAATATTTTTAAATTTGCCCAAACAGACCCTGGTTTCTTGTTGTGGTTTTGATGTGTGTCTCCCCAGGGCCTGTCAAGCCTCTGTGTTGCTTTCTGTTTCCCCACAGCATTTTCCACTTTGCATGAGACTCGATCTGCACTCCTTTATGCTGTAAACTTCCCTCTAAGCACTGCTTTGGCTTCAGCCTGAAAAATGTGATATGTAGTATTTTCATTTTTACTTGGTTCAAAATATTTTCTAATTTCCCTTGGGGCTTCCACCTCACCCATGGATTGTTTAGAAGTGTGTTGTTTATTTGGAGATTTCCTCCAATATCTTTCTGTTGCTTATTTTCTGGTTTAATTCCATTATGACCAGAGAACGTTTGTATGATTTCAATTTTCTTAAATTTGGTAAGGTTTATTTGATGACCCAAGATATAGTCTATCATGTGCACGTGACACATTCTGCTGCTGTTGTTACTGGGTGGAGTGTTCTATAAGTGACTTTGGGTCCTGTTGGTTGATGGTGGTGTTCAAATCTTCTATGTACTTCTAATTTTGTGTCTACTTTTTTTTTACTGATTACTGAGAGAGGAGTATTGAAGCCTCCAACCATAATTGTGGACTTGTCTATTTCTCCTTTCAGTTATTTCAACTTTTGCTTCATGGTTTTTAAGTTCTGTTGTTAGATGCACACACACTTACTACTATTACATCTACTATTGAATTGACCCTTTTATCATTAAGTCCCTCTATACATTGGATTATTGTCCTTGTTGTGAAGCCTACTTTGCTTGATATTAATATAGTCATTCTAATCTTCTGTCTTTTGACTTGAGTTACGACAGCTTTTTGCAGAAGTTGTTTTATTTCTCTGTAGTCAAACTTACCAGCTGCTCAGAGCTTCTGGGTTCTGTGTCTCAATTCTAAAAGCCTTTTCCCATTCTCAAGTTTTAAAGAACTCCCATTTTTAGAAAAATGCTTAAGGTTAATTTTTTAACTGTTGAATATGTGAGCCATTGGAATTCGTCCTGCTGAATGTGTGATGGATAAACTCAACTTGACATTGTTCTATAGGTAGCTGTCCCGGTGTCCCACCCGGGTACCCATCCCCTGCAGCACCCAGTATTCCCACGCGATTGATGTCTACTTCTAGACTTCTGTTACACCCACCCGCTGTCCATACATGTGGCACTACCATACTGCTTAGTACTGAGGCTTTATAACAGGTTTTAAATACTCTTCTTTTAAAAACAACCCCAGCCAGCCCTGTGCGTCCATCTCCCCCACGACCTTCTCTCTCCGCTTCCTCAGGGCGGCCTCTCCCTGCCCCTCTCACCCCAGGCCTTTCCTCCCCATCCTGGTCTGGGATTCCCGGTGTCTCAGTTTCTGGATAATGGAGCCTATTTGCTTCTCCTCCTTGTGGCCTGCGGATGGTTCCTGGGAAGAGAAGAGGGAAATGCTGACTCCATGAGCCCCGCCTGTCCCCTATGGGACTAGGTCTGGGCCAGCTCTGGACATCCTCCTGTCCCCCCTTCTCTGTCCTCTCCTCATTTCTGCATCATCAAGGTTGATGGTGTTCTCATCCCCTCCCACGTCAAGGAGCTACAAACCCCTGCTTGCATTTCAGGTTCAAGAGCCGGCAGCATCTTCATCGCCCTGAGCCAGCCGAAGCGTCCACAGCAGGGAGAAGATGAAAAGCAGCCCCCCACCGGTCCTCGCCCAGAGCCGCTGGCTGACAGCCAGCCCAGAGCCAAGGCCGGGGGCACAGGCAAGGAGACCCGTGGACCCTGGAGGGAGCCTGCCACAGACATGGACCCCGACCCAGGAAAGCAAGGTGGACCCTGCCACATGTGATGGAGAGCAGAGCACAATTCACATTTAGTTTGATCTAATTTTATTTTGTTTTTTAGAGACAGGGTCTCACTCTGTTACCCAGGCAGGACTTCAATGTGTCATCACAGCTCACTGTGACCTCGAACTCCTGGGCTCAAGCGATCCTCCTGCCTCCGCTTCCCGAGTAGCTGGGACTACAGGTGCACATCACCATGCCCAGGTAATTTTTCTATTTTCTGTAGAGTCAGGGGAGTCTCACTATGTTGCCCAGGCTGGTCTCGAACTCCTGACCTCAAGGGATCCTCCCACCTTAGCCTCCCAGAGTGCTGGGACTACAGGCGTGAGCCACCGCGCCTGGCCTGATCTTACTTCAGATTCTCACCCAGCCTGGCGACCTCTCACAGAGGCTCTCTGTCTAGCTCCCTGGACCCAAAGTGTTATTTAGCCTCTAGCTTCTCCCGTCAGCACAGAAGAGGGATCTACAATTTAATAAAGAAGAAACAAAATTGCCATCAGACCCAGGTGATTCCTTTCAACTTTGTCTTTAATTAAAGCTGTTGCTTTCTGAGAGCAGCTTGTGTTTCTGGTTCCACATCTCCTGCTGTCAGAGAGAGGGCTTGCTGTATTCTTGTTTCATCTATAACCGTGAGAAGGACACTTGCTTTCAGGCTTTGATTGGGATTTGCACTGCAGAGAGCAAGCGAGGGCTCAGGGCACGGAGGTGCGTCTGGCGTCCCGATCAAGTGGACTCTCCCAGCTCCCCCTTCCTCAGCAGCTCCAACTCCTCATGGCGCAGCTCACTACGTATGTGAATGTCGATTCACTTGGATAACTTTGTTTATCTTGCAGCTTCTAACTGCATTTCTTTTTCTTGATGACAGAAATGTGTCTTCACCCTTGCTTATCTTGTTTCTTAACTAGACTGTTGTTGAAAGGCCCAACTGTGACGGAAGACGTTGTTTGGACATCGCCTCACCTGGCGACCGCACCTCGGCTGGTGTCACCTCTGGCAACCTGGACCTCCCTCCTCTCTGCGTGCTTGAGCCGGGGCCCCTCTGTCCTCGGATCTGACTCTTCCTCTTTCTTTCCAATTGGATCAAAAGTCTTCCTCTTTCTTTTTTGTTTCCTATGTTTAGATTTTTATTAAAAATCTTAATAAAGCCAATTTCATTTGTTATGTCCACTTCTCTAAATTTTCTGTAATATGATTTTTAAAATACCCAAAGTAAGGTTCCTTGGACCTACAAGTTAGAGAAAAGTTTCGAGGGCTAATTTCAGACAAAGTAGACTTCAAGACAAAGGTAAAGATGTTACAGAAATGATAAGAAGATCAATTTACCAGAAAGACATTAAAAATCCAAGCTGTCAATCCCGCTACTAAGACGCAAAATGGAATGAGAAACAAACTGACAGAATAAAGCAGAGAAATAAACTCATAATTATGACTGAAGTTTTTAAAAACTCCTCCCTCAGTAATTGATAAAAGTAGAAAAAAATCAGCTCCCAATTCCTTAAGAAGTTCAAACTACTTCAACTCATTCAACATGAAATAGATAATATGACCCCCATGCATGTATTAAGAAATACATCTGTAATTTAAAAACTCCAAAAAGAGAAATCTCCATTGCCATATGAATTCACTGGAAAATGTGACCAAACATTTAAGAAGAAACGACACCAATTTTAAGCAATCACTTGTGGAATATAGAAGAGGATTAAACACTTCCCCATTCATTCCGTAAGGCCAATATTCCCCGGTACTAAAACAAGATACAGACAGTATGAGGAAGAAAGAAACATATAAACGAATCTCTCTCAAGAACATAGACACAAAACTCCTCAACAAAGTATTAACAAATCAAATTAAGTAATGTGCAAACAATTAATAGATGATAACCATAGAGGATTTATTCTTGGTATTCAACAATCAATGTAATCCATCATATCAACAGGCTAAGGGGCAAAATCATAGGATACTATCAATTAAAACTAAAATTATCTTCAAAAATCAATACTGTTAATAACAAAAAAAACTTAGAAACTAGGTATTCAAAGGAATTTCCTCAATCTCATAAAGATTATCTACAAGAAAACCCCCTGTAGGTAGCATCATACTTAATGGTGAAAGACTCAATTATTTCTCCCTAAATTCAGTAATAAAGTGAGAATGTTTACTCTCACAATTCTTATTTAACACAAGACTGAACGTCTTATGTGTATAATCAGCCAATAAATGTACACATATTAGAAAAGAAGAAAACTGTATATATGGAAGATGACATGGTTGTCTACAGAGACATCCCAAGGAACTTAAAAATAGAATCTCAGAACTAAATATGAATTCGATCATGTTGTAGAATACAAGATCAACAAAAATCAATTCCATATCTATATATTAACAATGAACAAGTGGAAACAAAAAGCACAGCATCATTTACAATTTATCTAAAAAAAATAAAATAACAAATAATAAAATAAAACAATTTCTTATGAAAACTACAAAAATCTGATGAAAGAAATCAAAGAAGACCTAAATAAATAGATATACTGTGTGTGTAGCTTGAAAGATTCAGTAATCCTGTAGATGTAAATTCTTCCTAAATTGATATATAGACTTAACACAATTTGTATCACAAGCACAGCAAGATTTTTATAAATATCAAAGTATTCCTCTTTCTTTCAAATTTTATTTCAAGTTAAATGGGAAATGCATGTTCTGAGTTCATGCATGTCTGAACCAGTTCCAGCTTCACTGTCAGCCTCGTTAGACTGGCTGGGTACAGAGTTACAGAGTCCTCAGTCTAAATGACTGTTTCTCAGAAGCTTGAAGGTCAAGGAGAAGTCAAATGCCAATGTGATTCTCATGCCTTTGTAGCAGCTTGTTCCTTCCATTGCCAGGCTTTTAGGATCTCCTTGTGTTTGATAGTACAAAATTTCAGCACGTGTGTCAGGCGGGGTGTTCTGTCCTTCATCCCATTTAGGGCACTGTGAGTCTTTCAGACTGATTGTCATTCTTCAACCCTGGGAAATTTTCTCCTATTAATTCTTTTAGTATTTTCCTCCAAATTTTCTGTTTTCGCATTCTGGAACTTCTATTAGATGGTGTCTGGAGTACCCAGATCAAGTCTCTGTACTTTTTAATTTTTCTCTCATATGTCCATGTCTTTGTCCATTTTCTCTACATGTTAGAAAATGTCTTTCTCTCTATCTTCTAGCCTTCCCACTGAATTTCTATTTTGAAAATCATGTTTCAAATTTCAAAGTCTCTTCCTTGTTCCCCAGCTACTTCCTTTTTTCCAGAGAACCCTGTTCCTGTGATATAGATGTGCTATCTCCATGGACCTGGTCAAGGCTCAGTAACTGTGATTTTCAAGCATTCTTCCATCTCGAAAACTTTATCTATGAGAACCTGGTCCCCTGCCCAATTGTGCTGGAGGGGCAATTTGCAACAGTTTGGCAGAAAGAGCATTGTTCAAGTTCTGACTCTGCCACTTAATGGCCTCAAACAAATCCTTTCCCTCCTCTGGATATCAGTTTTATTCCATAAAATTCCAAGGAGCTACACTAATTTTTAAAAATTCAGTTGCGTGAACATGTACTGAGAGCCTCTCATGCACCTGCCCCTGTGCTGGGTGCTGGGACACGAAGACACCGAATGCACACAGGAGAAAGCCCAGGGTGGGGGTGTCAGCCAGACTGGTGGATGCATGGTGGATGGGCGACAGGGCCAGGAGCGTGCAACCTGCAGGCCACAAATAAGACATTTTAAGAACATGCAAAACATGCCAAGGCCAAAGGGCTCAGGAGTCCTCCCGGGGAAGAGCTGCCCCTCAATGAAGAAGTTGCAGTGACCTAGGAGACCTCCCTCCCTGTGTGGCCCAGCAGGCCCACTGACCACATAAGAAGTCCCTGCTGGCCACAAGGATGCAGGAAAATTCTCTGTTCTCACAGCAAGAGCACTACAGCTCGGAGAGGCTTTTCCCTCTAAAAATCCAGAAAGATGCCCCAAGACTCCTGTCTCTGTACAGGTCCACCTCCCCTCCAATGACTTCCAATTGCCCAAATGCAGCTCAGGCCCACCCTTGAACTTCAGACTCATGATCATCACCTGGGGGTGTTTCCACCCGGTAAACCCCTCAAGGTTGGCCTGGGGCAGGGAGGGGCGGGGTGGCTCCCACCCTGATGGACACGACCCAAGGACCGAGGCTTTGGTCCCTGGTGCTGGCCCTGGGGGTGGTGGGCACCAAGGCAAGAAACCTGGCCCTGAGGGATTAGAGAAGCAGAGCTGCCCTGTGACCTGGAGAGGCCACCCAGACTCCCACCTTCTCAGAGCCACTGTGTCGTTGTCTCAGCTGTCAGAGTGGCCCGGTGCCACCCAACCCCCAAGGCTCTGGTCTCAGCTGACGCCACCACCCCCAGCCCTGCTCAACCACGCTCTCCATGCACTCACCTCATCCCACCCCAGCAGGTCCTGCCCTTTCTGCCCTTCAAAGTGCCCCCAGAACGCACGGTCGCCTGCCTGGACCCCTGCACGCTGGGCTCTCCCCTTGGGAGGTGAGATGGCTTCCTTGTGCTCAGGTCCATGTGCCCCGATGTCACCGGCTCTCCCCTGGCTGTGCCCTGACCTGTGGACGTCCTCAGATCCCCGACACCCTGCCGTGGGCTGTGGGCATTCGGGTCTGCACTTGCTGCCAGAGGCCTGTCCCCATCCTGGCATTTCCTGCCAGTTTTCTGGCCCCTGCGCTGGCAGCTCCGTAAGGCTTCATGTGTGTCTGTTCCACTGCCACGTTTCCTGGCACCTAGAACGTAGCCCTGTCCCCAAGGGGGCTCCACCGGTGGTTGTCGAGTGGCCCAAACTGAATGAACGGTGCGGCCCAGGGTCTGGGCTGGGCTTAGGCAGGTTCCCCTGGAAAACTCACGACTAGTCATCCAAAGGCAGTGCTGGGGGGCGACAGGCCCTGTCCTGGAGGGGGGGCAGTGAACAGACTCCGAGATTCACACTCTTCCCCCACAGGGAGCACGTGCAGGTTATTAAGGACACACAGTGAGGACAGTGACAGAAGGGCCAGCCTCCTGGACAGCAAACAACACCTCGCTCCTCAGGCCAGGCGCCTCCCCTCGAGGGCCGCTCCGAAAGGTGCCGGGGGCAGCAAGTGCAGGATCTGGGCTCCAGCCCAGCACGCCCCTCATTCCCGCTGGAGGGACGAGAACATGACCACCGTCCCCTGCTGCTGCTACACCAACAACCTGACCCCGGCTCAGCCAGGGCCCTGTCCCGCAAGCGCAAGCGCAGGGCTGGAAGGCATGGCTATGCAACGGCTACCAGACCCACTGGGCTCCTGGCCTGTGCCCCTGACCCCAAGGCCGGAGCGCTTCCCAAACACCCATGCTTGACACTTTGTAATCCCATAAGCTCAAGGGCCATGTAAGCTCCCCTGCTAAGTGCAGGTGTTCAGGGCCTGTAAGCCATAACCTGGGGTGGGGGCATTCACAGAGGGGCCCCTCCAGCCAGGAACTCGATCCCTGGCACAGGCGGCCTGAGACCTGCTTCCTGCCTAGCCTTGTGCAGTCTGCTTTCCAGCTTCTCCTAGCGGTGACATCAGCGCCTACGCAGAAGCTTCCCCACGGGAACAGAGCAGGACAGCTTGTGTTTTCCAGTGTGGAGCTGCCACCGTCACTTTTAGACAAGAGTGCTCTGGAATTGGCATGGGGTCAAGGGACATAGTTCTCATCTTAAAGTTGGTCCCTCGTAAAAAACCCAAATAATATCAAGCGTTGCATTCCTGAAGCTAAAAATAAATGTGCAACTCAACATTTCCTAAGACACGAACATCTTAGCCAAGAACTTTTGTGGCTGCAAATCCCACTGCATAGCACCCTCAGACAGGGAGATAGATCATGCTCCCAAATGGGGACCTGCGGGAGTGGGCTCTTGGCCTCCAAGGCCTCTCATAAACGCTGTGTGTGTGTGTGTGTGTGTGTGTGTGTGTATGTATAGCTAATCTTGGCAATTCAGGAAACAAGAAAACTGTCCCACGGTAATGAGGTCCTGGCCCTCCTGGGGTGAGTTCATCTGTCCTGGGCACTAGTGAAGGCTGTCCAGGCGTTATCTGAGCCTCATGACACGCCCCCGGCAGCCCCACCTGGTCCTGTACTCCTCCTTCCCCTCCTGGGACAAAAAAGCCCAGTGTCAAGGCAAAGACTGATAATGAGGGTGATGTCATTAAAACTCCCCAGGACAAGCCTCTCCACCCCAACTTTTCAAAAGGTCTATTCATCTCATCAGTATCTCAGAAGGATGGAAAAATTCCTCCCCTCCTGGCCTGAATTAGGCTGTGGGAGAAGCTGTCAGGGAGGAGCTGACAGCTGAAGGGCCACCCACTCTGTCCCCCTCCTCTGCAGGTTTCTTTAGGGACAAGAGGCTGTTCTTCCTTCGAAGGGAGGAAGCTTGGTGCAAGTGGGGTGAGGGGAAACCCCAAGGACCCATCTTTGCTGTGGTCCAGGAATTGTGGGGAGCCAGTATGTCCCGTTTCTCCAAATTCCTGCTGGAAGGGGCTGCAGGGTTCCAGGAGACTCCGCCACCCTCCTGCCATTCTGGAAGGAAACTCTAGAGCCTTCCTCTGGGAGCTCCATGGCAATTTCTTCTCTGGGCCTCATCTCTGCCCTTCCTTGGCATTCCATAGGGATTTGAAGAGTCGTGGACCATGTCCCCTGGGTAGCACATGAAGATGATGATGTTTTTAGACAGTAGCTCTTCTATTCACCTTGATTTTGGAAGCACTGCTTTTTCAAAACCCATCTCCATGTATATATACCTTCCTGCCTTACTTAATGAAAACTAGCTCACCGAAACTCCACTCTGGAGTAATTCACTGACTAAGTTCACAAATGCACCTTAAAGAATTTATCCACAGGGTCTGTGGATGCACGTCAAGGAGTCTGTGAACTTGAATGAGGGGAAAAAATCCATCTGTATTTTCACTAACCTATAGCTGTAATTTAGTTTTGCCTTCACTTATGAGTATAAATACCCTCACGGTAGGATTTGGGAGACTTGTGATTTCATCACCACAAAAGCCACAGTTATTTGAGTAGCTCATTACAATTGTTGCAGATGTCATAAAACATTAAATATTCTAGTAATCCTTATAGACTTGTACCTTTGGCTAAAAAAAGATAATAATTACAGTTTTCTCTCTTGAAAAGATCAGTAGAAATACTCTCTGTGTCTACACTATGAGCACCAGGAGGGTGGGGCTTTGTCCAACTTTGCTTCATTGTTGCTGTCTTCCCAGCACCTAGACTAGCCCTGCACATGGTAGGTGTTTAATAAACACTGCCCTTATTGAATCAAAAACACTGGGAAAACTAGTAAGTGCTTATAAATCTGTGGATTTTTTTGACTTTTTAAACTACAGAAGTAATACATGCTTGTAAAAAATCAAATGTTACGTTGGGTGTGGTGGCTCACAGCTGCAATCCCAGCACTTTGGGAGGCCAAGGTGGGAGGATCGCTTGAGGCCAGGAGTTCAAGACCAGCCTGGGCAACATAGTGAGACCCCTATCTCTACAAAAAAATTTTCTTAAGTTAGCCAGGTGTGGTGGTGAGCACTTGTAGCCCCAGCTACTCAGGAAGCTAAGGCAGGAGAATCACTTGAGACCAGTAGTTCAAGGCTGCAGTGAGCAACGATAGCACCACTGCATTACAGCCTGCACAACAGAGTCCTCAAAAAACCCTGACTCAAAAAAAAAAAATCTAATGTTAAATTTACAGAGGAAGAAGGAACTCTCCCCTATTTCACTCCTTCCCCCACGCACACTCCTGTTAGCTGCCTGTTGCGAACCTTTTTGGACATTTTCGGCTTATTTAAAATGTGTGGGCTAGGGAGGGTGGCTTTCTGGTTTTTGTTATTATCCTATAACAAGGTGACTGACTGAATATTTAACTTGTATTTTGCCTTTCCTTTTTCCTGCTTTTAGCAAGAGAAACACTGGAGCTTTCATGCAAAGGTGACTCTTGGTGGAGGTATGAGACATAACATATATAGCAAAACACTCATTCCAGCTTTTTGTGCTTAAGGTCTCCAAAAGGAAGAAATTGCCAGGGGATGGGGCTGGCCTAAAAACAGTGTAGAAATGGGCCTGCATGTTCTGAAGGATCCAGTCCACGACAGGAATGAAGCTTCATGTCTCAAACAAGCAGAGGAACAAGAGCCTGGGCTCCAAGGCTGGTGGTGGAGAGCAGAGAGGGCCCCGGCTACATGCGCTTGCTTTAGGTCAATAGGGAGAGAAGGGGTGAGACTGGGGGGAAGCCACTCAGGCCACAACCTTTGGGGGGCAGGAACTTGGAAGCCCCAAGAGTGGAACAGCCCGGACCAGATGAGCTTATTAAGGAGAGAGTGGAGTTGCGTAGAAGCCGCCCCTCCTGGAACGTCCAGAGCGGGAAGCTGGGCAAGGCAAAGGTGAGCCCAGTGTAGACCCTGACACCAAGCTCGCAGGCAGGCTTATGGGACAGCGCAGGGGGACAGAAGCAGGCCCCACCCCTGACAGGCAGGCAGTGGGGGGCAATGGAGAAACATTTCTGTTTGGATTACATAATCCCTGGGGTATTTGGGCGGTTAGGGGAGTGGGGAAACATCTTGAGAGGGATACAGGACCTCCCATCAGTCTGGCCATTTGGGGACTCAAGCTGATGCTATGAAAAAATTATGGCAGCATTTGTATTCCAGTAAACCTAACGTTATCACTTGAAAACTTATCCTTGCTCTCTTCCCATGCCCTCACATACAGACGTCTCAATACACTAACCAGTGAATAGAATTCTAGACTTTGTACATACCATAATTTACTTGCCAACTTTTCATTCACATATATGGGTTTTTTCCCCCAATTATTTCCCATTATAGACTAGGCTGCAGTAAGATTTCTTAAACTTCAGTGTTTATAATCAGATGTAATTCTTTATAAAGGCTGGAATTCTTAAAGTGTGATTATTAGGCACACAAGGTGGGCAAAGTTTCAATTGTGTTGACTCTTGGTAAATCATCCTCTACAAACAGTATGTGAAAATGACCACTTCCCCAAACATACTGTCATTGCAGTGATTTTTATATGTTAATATTAACTAGGGGAAAAGTGCCGTATTAACAAGTTTTAGCCTTTCCACCCAAGATTATAGTGCATTTCTCCCTTTGTTCAGGTCTTCTTTTAGATCTTTCGGTAGAGGCTCTAAGCATTCTATATATAGGTGTATTAGTTTACCTAGGGCTGCCGTAGCAAAGTAGCACAGACAGGGCGGCTTACATGGCAGAAATTCATCGTCTCACAGTTCTGGAGGTCAGGGGTTCAAGATCGAGGTGCCGGCAGGGTTGGTTCCTTCTGAGGCTGTGCGGAACAACCTGTCCAGATGCTCCTAGCTTCTGTGGTTTGCAGCAGTCTTGGGCGCTCCTCGGCTTGTGGAAGCATCACCCCATCTCTGCCTCCACCTTCACACGGGCTCTTTCTCTCTGCGAGAGTGGTGTCCCAGCTCCCACTTTCTATAAGGTTGCCCGTCATGCTGGATTAGGGGCCCACTCTACTCCTGTATGACCTTATCTTAATTTAACTAATTAATTGTAGCTGCCAGGACTCCAGTTCCAGATAAGGTCACAGTCTGAGGTCCTAGGGGTTAGGACTTCAACATTTGTATTGGGGGAAGGGGCACAATCCCATTCATAACAATAGGGACCACATATGTCTTTTTACATTTAGTCCAAGATATTGTAATCAATAATAATGTTAATAGAACCTTTTTTAAAAAATTACATTTCCCTGTTGCTGGCATTTAGAAAAATGATTGATTATGTTTTGTAAATTTATTTTGGATCTGGCTACATAATTTCACCGTATTAGCTTAAATGAATTTAGTTGATTATCTTGTATTTTCTACATACAAATAAGTAATTAAAATTGTATCTATCTCTTTTACATATTTATGTCTTTTTTTTTTCCTGTTCTTGTTGGGAGCTCAAGAACAATGTTGAATACCTATATTTGCAGTAGGTATACCAGTATTTCTTCTGACAATGATAGAAATGCTTCCAAAATGTCATCATTAAATATTAATATAATACTTACTATATGTCTATTTTATGTGCTTTAAAAAGTATTTACATTTCAAAGTTTATACAGAGATTGGAAACCTGTGTGTGTGGGTTCAGCTTCGAAATGGTTGGAATTCTAGGTCATCCAGTAAGGCCCTCGGCATTCCGCTGAGGGTCTACATGTCAGCACCTTTGGGGTGTTTTTTCTCTTAAGTGAGATTCTCCAGAGAATTCTCTAGAATCTCTCAAGGGGGTAGGCACATGACCCTGGCCCTAGTGTCTGGAGCTGAGCAGAGTAGTGGAGTCTCTCCCTGTGCTGGCTGACTCTCCTCTCTCACCTCCCCAGCTGGGTCTGGGGTTTCCAAGTTCAGCCTTGTCATTCCATTTCTGCAGAGAATAAATCTCTGACTCTTGTTGGGTGTAGCTGGGGTGGTTGCATGGTCATATCCATGAGTAAGATTAGAAAATCATTTTCTTTTTTGTTCTATTCAATTTTACTATCAAGTATGTTTCTGTCTTTGTAGAATTACATGCAAAACTTTCTTTTTCTTTGAATTCCCTGAAAAATATTTTAAATAATGTGGGAATTGACCCTCTCTTTAAGGTTGCATTAGTGCATAAAACTATGTATTTTTATAGAACTAGAACTTTGACATTTTCCTTTCTTCTGTAATGTTCCAATTCTTGAGGCAGTTTGTGTTTTATGAGAAAATAAATTCTATCTGGATTTTGTAATTTATTGCTATAAAATTGACATATTAACCTCTTATAATTGGACTCTTTCCATCTGTAAGGCTGTATCCTCTCTCTTCCTTACTTGATCAGGTTTGCAAGACATTTATGTTGTTTGCGTCAGTGCTGGGGGCGGGGAGGGTTATTTTCAAAGAAGCAGACTGTGATTTCATGGACCCTATCTACTAGGTTGGTTTTTCACTTATTTAATGTTTCAAAAAGTACTGCATTTGTTTTTCTTGCTTCTTTCCTTTTCCTTAGGCTTACTTTGCTCTTTTTTCTAGCTTCATGAATTAAGTACTTGGTTCTATTTTTTCCAATCTCACATGTTTCCTATTGAATGATTTTAGGTTATATGTTTTCCTCCCAGGGCCACCTGACTCTATACAATCAGCTCTGATAGATCATTCTGCCCTTCCCATTCATGTCAAAACACACTACCTTCAGCTTTGATATCCTCTCCTATACAAAAGTCATTTAGAAACTTGCACAAATCTGACCCTTTGGGGGAAAACTAAGCTAGGACTGCAGCTCCTCTGGGCTTTCTTCTCTTGCTTAAATCAGTTTAAGTTCAAACAAACGCTCATAGAAGAGGAAATCAGGAACACAAAGAGGGCCATCAGGATTGGACCAGGTGTACAACTCAAAGGCATGGGACAGAAGGCCTGAGCCAAAGCCAAGGCAAAGCCCCAGAGCTCTAGACAGCGGCTCTTAGCCACTCAGTGGGGAAAAGCCCTTCCTCTACAGCAGAATTGGCACCTGCCAAGCTGGCCCAGGGCTGATCAGGGTGACAAAAGAGTGAGAGTCACCGGTAGAGCAGGGCAGCCACCCCCTGCTTGCAGGGTCCCACAGTGTGAGGCCACTAGAGAGGACTGGCTGAGGACCATGCCTGACTTCTTCCTCCTCGTGAGAGGCCCTCCAGTCCAGATAGCACTGACAGCATCTGTCCTGTTTGGGGCTACAGATCCTCTCCAGGGCACTGCCAAAACTCTGGTATTCAAAAGTGTACTACAAACACAATTTGAGATTGATTTAGGAGCTAAAAAAACATTTTATGGGACACGCAATCAAACTCTTCTCTCTTCCCAACCGGTCTTCGCATCCTAACACCTCCTCAACCCCGGGATTTATAACCCTCCCTCCATCATCTCACTTGTTTATCGAGGCAGCCACACTGCCACCAGCCATTTCTTTATTTCTCCTCCTGGGTGGCTATCGTGAGATTCAAGACTCTAAATGCCCAGACAGCCCTGTAGGTCTGAAAGTCACCCAAATCGCAATCTTTGGGCCCTGTCCCTCACCCTCCCCAGCCCACCACACTCCACCCCATCAACCTATCAAATTTTACAACCAGTTCTTCACTCTTCTTAGTATCTGTTGGCCCAGGTTTCTAAAAAACTTTACACAGCTGTGCAGCCAGACCAGAAGTCAGCAGTTGCATATCTGTCTGCAATAAACTTGGCTTGATTAAGTGTTGTCTTGAGTTGTTCCATTTAGGATTTCTAAATCAGCTGGATCTGACACTGCAGGTTTAGTAGACAACCTGATGGGTGGCCCAGAGCAGTAGGCCCTGTAGCATTTGTACACACTGGCACTGGAAACCTTTAGACTTGACTTGGCCAAGGAAAACCGAAACTCTCTTTTTATAACAGGTGGGATCACAACTATGATTGTCAGGAAACCAGTTAGGAGTAATTCATGGCCTGTATCTGGTGGCACCCGGGCCTCTAAATGGAAAAAGATACACAAAATAGGCAGGCCTCTTGCTAGACTGACCAGAAGCAGAAAGGAAAGGACTCTAATAAGCTCAATTAGAAATAAAAAAGGAGAGGTCACAACTGATATCACAGAAATACAAAACATCACCTTTGAATACTATAAAAATCTCTATGCCCAAAAACATGAAAACGTGGAGGACATGGACAAATTCTTAGAAACACACTACCTCCCTAGGCTCAATCAGGAAGAAATAGAATTCCTGAACAGACCAATATCAAGCACCGAAATTGAAGCAGCAATAAAAAATGTTCCAATAAAAAAGGTCCTGGACCAGACAGGTTCATGCCTGAATTCTACCAAACCTACAAAGAAGAACTGGTACTCATACTGCAGAAATTATTCCACAACATTGAGAAGGATGGAATCCTCCCAAACACATTCTATGAAGCCAGTATCACCTTGATACCAAAGCCAGGAAATGACACAACGAAAAAAGAAAACTACGGCCCAATAGGCCTTATGAATATAGATGCAAAAATTCTCAATACAATCCTAGCAAACCGAATTCAAATGTACCTCAAAAAAATAAGTGTGATGACAACCAGGTGAGCTTCATCCCTGAGATGCAGGGATGGTTCAACATATGCAAATCTATATATGTAATTCACCATATAAATGAAAGCAAGAACAAAGACTATATGATCCTTTCAATACATGCAGAAAAGGCTTTTGACAAAATTCAGCACCCTTTTATGATAAGAACTCTTAACAATGTTGACGGAAAAGAAGTCAAACTCTGTAAAATAATTTTAAAGAGGTTTATTCTGAGCCAAATTTGAGGACTATGACCTGGAGCCATACCCAAGAAGCCTTGAGCAAGTGGACTTGCTGTGGCTGAGCCACAGTTTAGTTTTATACATTTTAGGGAGATAGCGGTTACAGGTAAAGTCATAAATCAATACATAGAAGGCATACATCAGTTTGGCCCAAAAAGGTAGGCCATCTTGAAGTGGGGGCTTACAGGTTATAGGTGGGTTTAAAGACTCCTTGACTTGTAACTGGTTAAAAATGAAGCTTTGTCTGAAGGCTTGGAATATTTTAGATAAGGAAGAGACAAGTCACCGGACATATATTTGTTGTGTAAATTGGGGACCTGCAGGTTTGTCTTGCATAGCCTTAGGCCTGTTGATGAGTTACAAAGGATATCTCCAAGAAGGGAGGAGAGCATGGTGAGGCATGTCTGACCTCCTCCTGGTGGCAGACAATTTAGTTTTAGGATATCCTCTTGGCCAGGAGGGGGTCCACTCAGTCAGCTGGTGAGGGGGGAGGGCTTTTATTTAATTTTAGTTCACAATTCCCCCCTTTTGGCCAAGATCTGCCAGGGGCAGCATCTATGGCCAAACTCTTATTTTGTCCCATCCGTTGCTGGGGTGGTGTGGCTACCTGCCCCAGGTCCATCCAAGGCCCGCAGTGGGACCCTGGTGGCCAAGAGGACTGAATAGCCAAAAGGGCCTTACAACCAATTAAATGTTTTAGGCCAGACAGGACTGGAGGTGGACAGGCACTCATCAACCCTTTAAAGCCTTCTGGGAAATACAAAGAGTAAAAACCAAAATGTTAAAGGCAAGGCTACCAAATTAATTTATCTATAAGTGTTGAGCTACTATATTCTTGCCTTTGGTTGCAGACTTGTAGCTAACATAAGCATTATTAACCATTCAAGCTAAGGAATTTAGAGACCTTTGTTATGTCACAATATTTTAGTCTCTTTAGTAATTTGTCCTGAGATGGCTGATAAATTAGCCACTTGTCATATCTCCTTTTGCACAAACTCAATAACTAAGAAAAATTATACTCAGGAAGTTCTAAGTCTATGGGAAGCAGGAAAATCTCTTTATGATTGGGATGGGTATCTGTACCACGTGGCCTGAAAAGACAGTTTTTCAGTTAGTATTTGTTTAGGCTTCTGTGTGCCCATCCTTGATCTGGAGGGTCTAAACTAATTCCATCCCTCCTTATTGGCCCTTACAGTCTCACGCCCCCTCTTCCGCAATAGTCCCTGGGCCTAGAGGGAGGATGTTTAAAAAGGGCACTGGCAGCGAATAACAGGATTTAATAGTTTAAATTCTTGGAGACATCAGGTAAACTTGTTATTTACTTAAAACTTGTCAGGACTCTGGAAAACAAAGCAAGAGAATCAGTAATGATTTAAATAACAAGTCATAAAATTTAGTTCGGTCTCATAAGGTTGAGTAGCGATACTCATGGACATAATAGCTTTCTAGTTAAAGTCCTGGAAGTTTGTTCTGTTTTAGTCCAATGGTATATAATCTCCAAAGTTATCAGAAGCCTGTATTCAAGAGAACATGGTCTGTTCCATGACATTCCTTGAAGTAGTAAACTTTGGACTTAGCCAGTTTAAAACAAAACAAAACAAAACAAAACAAAAAACACTTTCTGAGATGCACCAAAGTAAAATAAAAACTTGGACTAGATATGGTTAAAGAGACAACTGTCGGTTGATCCAAGTGCAGTGGTGTTTACAACTAATTGATCACAACCAGTTACAGATTCCTTTGTTCCTTCTCCACTCCCACTGCTTCACTTGACCAGCCTTTAAAAAAAAAAAAAAAAGAGACAACTGTCAAATAAGGTTGGTTATTTTTGTGATATATGGCAATTTAACATAACATACACCAAGACATATCAATATTTCATAATATTGGAACATATATTAATAACATGTTTATACAAATATAATCCAACAAACGTTAAGCACATTTCATATTTGACAATATTTCTTGTACAGTTAACACGCCAAATAAGCCTAAATATGTCTCTCTTAGACTTTCAGTGCCCCTAATATATAAAGAGTTTGAGGTCAAAAGGCTGGATTTAGAATTTGGGTTTTGGAAAGTTTGTCAAATATCAAAGGCTTGAAACATTTGTTCAAACAGAATCACAAGCCACTATAAAATAATGGTCATTTATTTAACAAAGAGAGATAGTTATCAAAAGATTCTAAAGGCGATAAAGGAAGATATGGGTGTAAACCTTAACCCTTAAAGTTTAGATTTTTTTAAGTTAGTCAAAACCTAATAAAGAAACAGGTTATAGAATCTAAATGAGTACATCATGTAATTTCATTAAGAGCAAATTAATATCTCAAGAAAACTTTCTCTTAACTAAAATTTATCCTCTTAATTACAGCAACTGGATCAAATACAAAATTCCTCCATAAATTCCCTTTATAAACTTTATCCCAACTTTCATCTATAAAACATGTTTAAAAACTTTGTTTTGTTCTAACGTTCCCATTTCCTAAACAACCAGTCATTTTAGGACAAAAATTCCAGACAAGATCCTTTCTTTACAATATTAATCTCTTTTCTGTTTAACCTTTCTTACCAAAATATATTTCCACACTCATTGCCTTCTTAATCTCATTCTCACAACTTTCTATTTTGTTTTTATTTTCTTAAATCCATATTTTGATTCAACCTTTAAATAAACTCTAAATTGGACAAGATTACATATATATTTAATAACACATTTCATGCTTCTTTTATAATCTTATTAAAACATATCTTATTCTTTACTGCACTTTATGTATAGAATCAAATTCTTTGAGTAGAATTCTTATTCTTAGTAACTTTAAATTTTAGTGAAAGATTAAAAGCAGAAAGTCATAAATTGTCCAATGTTGTTATGAAACAAGATTGCAGGTTACTATAAAATTATAGACATTTACTTAGCCAAACTGATAATTCAAACATTTTAAAAACAAAAATCTTATCCTTTGATAGAGGAGACTCAGTTTCCCAAGCAATCATAAGACCTAACATAGACAAACTGAAATGCAAATTAGGAGGCCAGTTGAATCTGTCTTTCTCTCTCCTTCCCCACCTTTTTGCAGTTTATTCAAAAGGTAAACAAAAAATCCTTTGTTATTCTTAAATCTTGTTTTTCCTATTAATGTCATATGAAAATCTAGTTCAAAAGAATAAACCAAATTTTTTTCCTTATATTAATGTATCACTGATAAAATTAATTTTAATAAAATCTTATAAACAAATCCATCTAATTTTAACCAATTTGACTGTAAGATTTTTATAAACTTTATACACCTTTTATTTACCTTTATAAACCTTTTATACCATTTAATTTTAATCATCATTTACTTATTTAATTTAAAATAGTTTCAAAACCAATAAATTAGATGATATTATCCCTTTAACAAAACTATTAATTTTATTTTTCATATAGAATTGTTTCCCTTCTACCTAGCAGTTTTAATTACATATATTAATCATAATGTCAACTCTTATAAAAATCTAGAAAGTTAAAGTAACTTTGAACTGTTATCAGTCCCCAATTTTATTACTATTCTTAAATACAAAAATAAGATAAAGGTATATAAACTTAAACTTATGCTCAAAATGTTTTAGCATTTCATAAATGACTCAGTTGTTTCATGATCACTTTCCTAACATGACTCAAGATTCTAAATCACATGAAACCTTCATTTGTGTTTATCCCATTTATATTTACCTAATTTATCTAATTTATTTATCTTAGCAGTTCACTTAGATTCCAAATATCATTAAGTTATTTTTCTGTTAACCATTATTACACTCTGTAAATTAGACATAACACAGAACAGAGATCAAGATATAGTTTTAATTATTGTTTTCAAACTCATAAATCTTAACCAAGTAAGAAACAAACAAAAAAGTATTTTAATAAGAGTTTGTTATTTTAAACAATATAACATCATTTCTAAATTTTATCAATACAGTAGACATTTTAGAATACATCCTGTTTAAAAATGTTAATTAATTAGATCCTTCTAAAACACCACATCCTAAAACAAAATTTATTGACATTGGAGGGACCAAAGTGTCCCTGGCCCCCAAAGTTTAGTCAAACTGTAGGGAGCAAAGGCCACTGTTCCCAGAAAGGTTTGCTGAAAATTTACTGACATGAACATTAATTGGAGAAAAAATTAAAAACTTATACATGGACGACTTCAGAATGAACACTCAAAGAAAATGTCCATTTTTATGTTTAAAGTATGGACAGCCATGCAGAAATATGACTGGACAAAAAGGCTGAGTGGAGCCCAGCAAGGCCTCTCTGTCTAGATTCTGTCTGGCCTCTGAGTGTACCTTCCTTCCTTCTGGGTGTAGGGCAAAGCCCTTGCTGGAATGGGGGTTTCACAGGTAAACAAAGTAGGTCAGATAATTACTTTATGGCCAATTTTTACATAGAATAATTTTAGTTTTTATGGCTATTTTTCAGAAAAAGGGGTTCTGGCCTTTAGCCTTGGGGAAAAGGCATTTTGATTTCTCCAGCTAGCTTCAGGGAAGAATGGAACTAAGAGGTAGGAGGACAAGGCAAGGTCAGAGAACTTTTGCTTCTGAGGCCTTCATTTTAGCATAGTTTTCTAAACCCCATCAGCATGATATTACTTGACATGAGACTGAAAAAAACCTTCAGGACCAATCCTTAATACCTCAAACAATGACACAAAGTTGTAACATGGTTTTTTACGTGTGGATCAAGATTAAGCTGTTTAAAAACAATCTAAATAGTCTCAAAACATTTTTCAACTTGGGTGTAAATTCGAGTACATGTAATATTTCTGAAGAGTTTAATTTAAGACTTTTGAGATTTTCTTTGGATTTTGACAATCACTTCCTTTTTATCTTAAACGGCTATACAAAAATTAACACTTTAGGATTTTTCTTCCTAGGCAAAAACTTTGTTATAGCAACATCACGCACACATAGCCAGCTAGCAAAACAAAAATGGACAAGATCAAGGGAAAACCAAAGCTTCCAATTTAAGCTCTTGTAGCTACAACTTCTAGGACAGCTTTGAATCCCTGACAGTACTGTTAACATCAGATGATACAAAGAATGAGTTAAAAACACATTTTATGTGTATCTTTCCATAGACATTGAAATTGAGATGGAAAAAATAATAAAACTCACTGAAAACCTTTTACCTTGAAAGGAGAAGCTATAGCCTTGTTTATGTTAGATTGCTTAATCTGCTTCTGTAAGACTGCTTGTTAACCTCTTAGTCACAGGAATGCTTGAAGGCCACAGCTGTTGCCAGAAAGATAATTAGTGACCCAGCTTATGTTCCTGCACCAGCTCCCTCCCTGCAACTCTCTTATCTGTATGCACCGCTCTGTACCCTTCCCCCTTGTTTTAAATTATAAAAGACAGACTTGGGCAAAAGACCCCTCTGAGCACACCGGCCTTAATAGTTAATAAACCTGACCTCTCTGCATCCTCATGTACCTCTCGGTGTTTCCTTGGACAGCGTGACTCTGGGTTTTGCCGTTACAAAATCAGTGCAGAAATCTGCATCTGCAGTTTGGAATTGCAAGACCAAAACCAAATATCTTCATAAACCTTTGGCCATAAGTTTGTGGTTTTGTGCTCTATCTACTTGGTGTTTTATTTATTCTAATTTGCTGACATTTTTTCGTTTAGGTACATCCACTTTTTTACCTTATTAAGAACCTTAAAGTTAAACACATAGGTATTTTTCTTGTTAAATCAGGAGATTTAGCTATTTTCATTAGACCAAATATTAAATTTACCCTACTTATCAAAAATCATACAAACACCGATCATTTTGTCTTTGGCTGAGTTTATAGTTTTATAACCTTTGTGTCAAAACCCTGACTCCATAAGAACATAAAAATGCCTGTTAAAACCCAGGCAAAAACAAATATATGCTGACAATTTGAAAATATTTATTACTTTACTAATAATACTACTTTTTAAAAAAGTATTAACCCAGTTTATTAACCAAAGATTACTAAATTTACATGAACCATTTGAGTTTGTTTAATTTATAAACCGCTCCCTTATTTTTAAGCCAGTCCAGCACCATGTAAGCACAAACATGTAATACATGGACATACGCAAAACACCTAAACATATACTCTCACGTGCACACACACACACACACAGTTCTAATAGATTTTACCCTAGAACTCCAGCCATGAGATGGTAACACAACTCACCCGTCTGTACAAGACAACTGGATCTAAATTTCTTCTGACAGAACTGAAGCTTGTTCACAGGGCAAACTTCAGTTGCCCCATAGGGAACCTAATTACGCCTGTGGATCAAAGTTTTCGGTAAAGCAGTTTCCATGGCCTTTTTATTTTTAAAAACCTTTTTACCCCTCTTTTTTTTTTTTTTTTCTTCAGTTCAAAATGACTTTTAACAGTTTACATCTTAGCTAGAACTGGCTGCAGGATCTCCAGGTAGCCTTTCAATAGCAAATACCCCAAACAATGAGTAATCTCAACATCAATAGAAAAAGTTAGCCAGAAAAGAGAGAAATAGCTTGAGAGACATTTTAACTCTATAGTGGTAGGTTGGCCACTTGAACTCTGAATTTTCCTTGATGTAATGTGCCCTCTAGTAAAAACTTGAGAACAAGAATTGGCTGTAAGCAGCTGGAGCCCTAGAAAACCCCAAATGACTTTGAACCTTTCCATTTACACAAATACTCCCAAGTAGAGGCACCATAAACCAACTGGGGTGCCCGAAGGGAGTCATTCTCCTTGTCTTTACTCATTTTTAAAGGATTTATTTCCCATTTTTATTCTGTTATTAGA
>JAKFHU010000836.1:0-22926 GCA_023783475.1 Daubentonia madagascariensis | reverse complement strand
TTTCATTGTATGATTATTATGTTGTTTCATATCCTTTGTCCTTAGTTCCTCTCTGATTGTTCTTTTGTGTTGGGTGGTTTTTTTTCTATGTAGTAACGTTTAATTATTTTCGCTTTCTCCTTTGGTACTAGCTCTTCAGTGAGTTAATAGAATCATATGTTTCATGATGGTGGTAATGTTTCACTTCCAGATGTAGAATCTCGAGCATTTTTTTAAGGTGGTTTGGAGTTGGAATTTCCTTAATTCAAGTTTAAAAGCAGAGAAAAGAGACAAATAAGGCATTTATAATATAAAATCAATCAATGGCAAGCAAGGATATAACCATTTGTAAATATAACGGCACCCAACACCAGAGCACCCTATAATAATTAAAGCAAACATTTTTAGTCGAAAGGCGAAAGATAGACCCTAAATGGTAATAGTTGGGGACTTCAACACTCCACTGTCAGCATTGGAAAGGTACTATAGACAGAAAATCAACAAACATTTCAAAAATTATAGTGCACCATAGACCAAATAAACCTAACAGATATTTATAGAGCATTTCACCCACCTGCTGAAGACATACACTAGTTTTCATCAGCATGTGGAATATTTTTATGGACTTTACTTATGTTAGGGAAAACAAAAACAAGTCTCAAAAAACTTTTAAAAATTGAAGATCTTATCCAGGATTTTATCTGACCATAATAGAATGAAATTAGACATAAATAATAAGAGGAACATTAAAAAAGTATACAAATACATGGAAATTGATAAACATGATAATTTCCCAAGTCTTGGAAGTGAGATGAACATACAAATCTGGGAAGCTCAAAGAACCCCAAATGTATCAACCCAAACGGTCTTTTCCAAGGAATATTACAGTCAAATTTTCAAAAGTCAAAGACAAAGAAACAATTTTAAAAGCACGTTACCCATAAAATGAGTAAAGGAAGAAGTCAAGAATGAGATTTAAAAATTCCTAGAAACAAATGAAAATAGAAACACAACATAGCAAATCATATGTACACACCAAAAACAGGATTATAAAGAAGTTTACAGCCATAAATGCCTATATGAAAAAACTAGAAATATTTTAAATAAACAACCTTATGATGCACCTCAAGGAACATTAACAGCAAGAACAAACCAAACTCATAATTAGTAGAAGGAAAGAAATAACAAAGATTAAAGCAGAAATAAACAGAATTGGGACAAAAATTACAAAAGATAAATGAAACAAAAGCTGTTTTTTAAAAAGATAAACAGAATTGACAAATCATTAGCTGGATTACCTAAGGGGAAAAAAAAGAGAAGACACAAATAAATAAAACAGAAACAAAAAAGAGAGAGAAAACATAACAGATACCACAGAAATACAAAAGGTGATTGGAGCCTGCTATGAGCAACTAAACACCAATAAATTTGAAAGCTAGAGGAAATTGATAAATTCCCAAACACACACAACCCACCAGGGTTGAATCAAGAAGAAATAAAAAACCTGATCAGACGCATAACAAGTAACACTATTGAATCAGTAATAAAAAGTTTCTAAAAAAGAAAAGTCCAGGAGCAGATGGCTATTCCACATTATGCTACTGAATATTTAAATAAAAATTAATACCAATGTTTCTCAAGCTATTTAAAAAAATTAAAGCAAAGGGACTTCTTCTTAACTCATTCAGTGAAGTTAGCCTAACCCTGATACCAAAATTAGGCAAGGACACACACACACACACACACACACACACACAAACTGTAGGCTAATATCTTTGATGAACATAGATGTAAAAATTCTCAACAAAATATCAGAAAACCTAATCAAATAACACATCAAAAAGATAATAAACCAAGAACAAGTGGAAATTATTCCAGGAATGCAGGGATGTTTTTAATACATAAATTGACAAGGGCATACATCATTCAATAGAATGAAGTTCAAAAACCATGTGATCATCTCAATAGATGCAGAGAAAACTTTTTATAAAATTCAACATCTCTCGTGATAAAAACTGGTAATAAATTAGGAATAGAAGGATAGTATCTCAACATAATAAAGGCCATATATTACAAACACACAGCTAACTTATTACTTATTCAGTAAAGTTGCAGGATACAAAATTAATATACGAATATCACTAGTGTTTCTATATATGAACATTAAACATAGTTGAAAAAGGAAAAAAAATGGCGGTGTGATAGGGTCCTCCCACCGTACCGCTCCCAGGAAAGGAGGTGAAGAACGCCAGCGGCTGCCTGCGAACACGGACCGCTCACTCCAAAAACAGCATTGCGAATGACAGAGAAACAACGCCGAACGCCCAGCCCAAGAAAACAGGTACAAAATTTTCACAAAGATCGGAGGGCGCACGGAGCACAATAGAGCCCAGAGCGCGGGAAGGACGTGCTCGCCAGGTCGGCGCAGCGCGACCTGCTCCCCAAGCGGTTACGCGCCTCCCCATCCACGCAGTCAGGGACAAGCCCAGAGTTGGGACAGAGCAGTTGCTCGGGAGGGCGAGCCCTGTGGAGAGGAGGAAGTAGCCAGAGCCAAACACAACTCGCAGCTACAATATACAGAGACTGCCAAGGGCTGGGGAGAAACTGGGCGGGGACCGAGATTCAACTTCCCGGGACAGTGCGCGGGAACCCGCAGGCCTGCACTGCGCCACTAGAAATCAGCGGGACTGGGCCCAGGAGTTTATCGGAGAGCGGGACGCGCCCTTAGAGGTTGCTAACAACTACCGGTGGAGAAAAACTGCGCTCTCGGCGCGATCGGAGCCCGGCTGTGCGTCAGGCTGGCGGCGGCCGCCATCTTTACAGCCCCCCGGGCAGAGCCGTGAGCCGCGTCTCTAGCTCCGCCCCGCCCCGGCCCGGGGCTCGTCCGCTGGAGCGAGACAGGCTTTGCCTGTGGTGGCCAGGGACAGCGGCATCCGTGGGTTCCAGGTGGGACAAGATCCCGGAACTGTAGCGGCGGGACCTTTGAGTATTGGAAACAGTTTGCAGCTCGTCCATCTGGTTCTGCTACCCCGGCTCTGGCCTCCAACAACTCCGCTCCGTGCCGGTCCTAGTGCCCGCCCCTCAGGTCCCAGCCCTCCTGTACCCCAGAGATTGCTCATTTTGAAGGTTGCTGGCCATAGTGACTCATTTGGTATAACTGCTGGTTCCCATGACAACCAAATACCGCAAGAGCCACAGGCTGAACCAGAGCAGCTCCCCATAATCCTGCCCACTTCAATAGGGAATTTCGCGCCATCCAAGAGCGCTTCCAGCGGCCACTACTCCCCCCTCCCCGTGGGAACACCCCCCCCCCCCCCGGTGGAGACTGCTGGGGATAGAGACGGCCACCCGCCTCGCCTTGAGGTCTAGTGGTGGAAAAGGGGTGCACAATTGGAGATCCCCCTATCAACCAGTTTCACGCGGAGACACACATCAGAAGGGCAGCCACACATGGCTAGATGAGCAACCTCTGAGCTGTGTAGAATTTTCCCAACTCAGCTCTCACACTGCAGCCAAAGGAAATTGTGTTTCTACCAGAACCTCAGGAAGAGCAGGGTCAAAGTAACCCCTAGGAGCTACAAGACCCCTCCCAAAGCACAGGGCTTTCGCATACCCCAACTGGGGAATCAGAGTCTGCTACGGACATAACAGAATACCTAGCTAATAGGGAGCGGAGGACTCATATTCTCAAGTACAATCCATTAGCTCAGAGCCCAAGCTGGGAGGTCATTCTCACCACACTCCACTGGGAAGAGGAGAAGACCACAGGTCAGAGTTAACTCAAGATCCAACAAACTTGCTAAAATACACCTAAGGCAATACAGGCCACTACTTCTCTCCCTGGCTTTGCCAAGGAAAAATAATTGTGGGCCTGGTGACAGGGCCATAAACTAGCTCTAACACCCCCAGCTCTCGACCAAGAGGCCAGATGAGAAAAAACCAGCGAAAGAACTCAGGGAACATGAAAAATCAGAGTGAAAAGTCACCCCCAAAAGAAATTATCAGTTCCTCAGCAATGGATACCAACCCAAATGAAATGGGTAGAATGACAGAAGAGGAATTTCGTTTATGGATTATAAGAAAGTTCAATGAAATTCAAGAGAAAATTGAATCCCAGCACAAAGAAACCACAAGAAAAATGCAAGAAATGAATGAAAAATTCTCCAAAGAAATAGAAATATTACAGAAAAATCAAATAGAAATCCTAGAAATGAAAGAAGCATTCAAGGATCTACAAAACACAGTGGAAAGCCTTAAGAATAGGCTGGACCATGCAGAGGAAAGAATTTCAGAGCTAGAAGACAGCTCCTATGTGCTAAATAAATCAGCTGAAGAGAAAGAACACAAAAACAAGAGACAGGAAAAAAGCATACAAGAAATGTGGGATTATGTAAAGAGGCCAAACATAAGGATAATAGGTATCCCTGAGGGAGAGGAAGAAAAATTGCATGGGCTGGAAAATTTATTTGAAGGAATAATAGAGGAAAATTTCCATGGCTTAGCCAGAAATCTCGACATCCAAGTACAAGAAGCACACAGGACTCCTGGGAGAGTCAACGTGAAAAGGCATTCACCACGCCACATAATTAAGAGACTGACCAAAGTAAACACAAAAGAGGCACTCCTCAGAGCTGTAAGACAAAAAAAGGAGGTAACCTACAAAGGGAAACCCATCAGATTAACTGCAGATTTCTCAGCTGAAACCTTACAAGCCAGAAGGGAATGGGGAGACATCATCAATCTCCTAAAACAAAACAAAGGTCAACCCAGAATTCTGTATCCTGCCAAACTAAGCTTCTTATATGAGGGAGAAATAAAGACCTTTCCAGATAAGCAATCACTGATAGAATTTGCGAAATCCAGACCGGCCTTGCAAGAAATGCTTAGACCTGCATTATACACTAACCAGCGCAACAGACACCCACCTATGTAAAATTATGCAAAGGCTAAAACCCCAGAAACCAGATTCCACAATGACACAAGAGGTAAAACAAAAGATACCACCCAACAGAATAATCAGAAATTTACCCCAAGTATCAATTCTCTCAATAAATGTAAATGGCTTGAACTGCCCATTGAAGAGACATAGGCTGGCTGAATGGATTAAAAAATACAAACCAAGTATCTGTTGTCTTCAGGAAACACACCTCACACACAAAGACGCATTCAGACTCAAGGTGAAAGGATGGAATACAATTTTTCAGGCTAATGGAAACCAAAAGAAATCTGGAGTAGCCATCCTCATTTCAGATGACATCAACTTTAAAGCAATAAAAGTAAAGAAGGACAAAAATGGACACTATATAGTGGTGAAGGGAAAAATTTCACAAGAGGATTTAACAATCCTAAACATTTATGCATCCAACACAGGAGCACCCAGGTACATAAAGCAAATGCTGCTAGATCTAGACAACATAATAAGCAGGAATGCCATAATTGCAGGGGACTTCAACACCCCACTGACGGAACTGGACAGATCCTCCAAACAAAAATTAGAGAAATAAAAGACCTAAACAGGACTCTAGAACATTTGGGCCTAACAGATATCTACAGAACACTCCACCCAAATAACACTGAATATACATTCTTCTCATCAGCTCATGGAACTTTCTCTAAAATTGACCACATCCTAGGCCACAAAACAGATCTAAACAAATTCAAAAAAATAGAAATCATACCATGTATCTTTTCAGACCACAGCGGAATAAAATTAGATATCAATTCCAACAGAAACTCACATCTTCCTCCAAAAACTTGGAAACTAAACAATCTATTGATGAATGAGTATTGGGTCAAAGAGGAGATTCAAAATGAAATCAAAAGATTCTTCGAACTAAACGATAATGGGGACACAAGTTATCAAAATCTGTGGGATACAGCAAAAGCAGTCCTGAGAGGAAAACTTATCGCCCTAAATTCCCACATCCAAAAGACAGAAAAGTTACAAATCAGTAAACTAATGAATCATCTTAAGGAAATGGAAAAGGAAGAGCAAAGCAATCCTAAAACCAGCAGAAGAAAAGAAATAACCAAAATTAGAGCAGAATTAAATGAAATCGAGAACAAAGAACAATACAGAAGATCAATGAAACGAAAAGCTGGTTCTTTGAAAAGATAAACAAAATAGACAGGCCACTTGCCAGGTTGACCAGAAGCAGAAAGGAAAGGACTCTAATAAGCTCAATTAGAAATGAAAAAGGAGAAGTCACAACTGATACCATGGAAATACAAAACATCATCTTTGAATACTACAAAAATCTCTATGCCCACAAACACGAAAACGTGGAGGAAATGGACAAATTCTTAGAAACACACTACCTCCCTAGGCTCAACCAGGAAGAAACTGAATTCCTAAACAGACCAATATCAAGCACCGAAATTGAAGCAGTAATTAAAAATCTACCCACAAAAAAATGTCCCGGACCAGATGGGTTCACACCTGAATTCTACCAAGCCTACAAAGAAGAACTGGTGCCTATACTGCAGAAATTATTTGAAAATATCCAGAAGGATGGAATCCTCCCAAACTCATTCTACGAAGCCAATATCACCTTGATACCAAAGCCAGGAAAGGACACAACAAAAAAAGAAAACTACAGACCAATATCCCTTATGAATATAGATGCAAAAATTCTCAATAAAATCCTTGCAAACTGAATTCAAATGTACATCAAAAAAATAATCCATCATGATCAGGTGGGCTTCATTCCCGAGATGCAGGGATGGTTCAACGTACGCAAATCTATAAATGTAATTCACCATATAAATAAAAGCAAGAACAAAGATTATATGATCCTTTCAATAGATGCAGAAAAGGCTTTTGACAAAATCCAACACCCTTTTATGATAAGAACTCTTAACAATATAGGCATAGATGGCTCATTCCTAGAAACTATTAAAGCCATATACGATAAACCCACAGCCAATATCATACTGAAAGGGGAAAAATTGAAGGCATTCCCCCTTAAAACTGGCACCAGACAAGGGTGTCCACTATCTCCACTTCTTTTCAACATAGTGCTGGAAGTCCTGGCCACAGCAATTAGACAAGACAGAGGAATCAGGGGCGTCCAGATAGGGGCAGAAGAGGTCAAACTTTCACTATTCGCAGACGATATGATATTATACATAGAAAACCCCAAGGATTCAACCAAGAGATTACTGGAATTGATAAATGAATTCAGCAAAGTCTCAGGATACAAAATTAATACACACAAATCCATAGCCTTCATATATGCTAATAACAATCAAGCCGAGAAACAAATTAAAGATGCTATACCTTTTGCAATAGCAACAAAGAAAATTAAATATTTAGGAACATATCTAACTAAGGAGGTCA
Source organism: Daubentonia madagascariensis (assembly GCA_023783475.1). Lineage (NCBI taxonomy): Eukaryota > Metazoa > Chordata > Mammalia > Primates > Daubentoniidae > Daubentonia > Daubentonia madagascariensis. Next base: position 15,608 of record JAKFHU010000836.1, on the reverse strand, counting down.
AAGACCTATATAGAGAGAATTATGAAACACTGAGAAAAGAAATTGCAGAGGACGTAAATAGATGGAAAGCCCTACCATGCTCTTGGATAGGCAGAGTCAACATAGTAAAAATGGCTTTGCTACCTAAATTAATTTACAGAATCAATGCAATCCCTATCAAAATACCAACATCATTTTTTGCCGATCTAGAAAAAATAATTCTACGCTTCGTGTGGAACCAGAGAAGACCCCGTCTAGCCAAAGCAATCTTAAGCAAAAAGAACAAATTGGGAGGCATCTGTCTACCAGACTTCAAACTATACTACAAGGCTATAGTAACCAAAACTGCATGGTATTGGCACAAGAACAGACATGTAGACCGATGGAACAAGACTGAGAACCCAAATATAAAACCAACCTCATACAGTCACCTGATCTTTGACAAATTCCAGAAAAACGTACACTGGGGAAAAGATTCCCTATTCAACAAATGGTGCTGGGAAAATTGGATGGCCATATGTAGAAGACTGAAAGTGGACCCACACCTCTCACCTCTCACAAAAATCAATTCACAATGGATAACAGATCTAAACCTAAGACATGAAACCATAAGAATTCTCGAAGAAAATGTTGGAAAAACTCTTATGGACATTGGCCTAGGCAAAGAATTTATGAAGAAGACCCCCAAAGCAATCACAGCAGCAACAAAAATAAATACATGGGACCTGATCAAATTGAAAAGCTTCTGCACAGCCAAGGAAACTATCACTAGAGTGAACAGACAACCTACAGAATGGGAGAAAATATTTGCATGCTACACCTCTGATAAAGGGCTTATAACCAGAATCTATACAGAACTTAGGAAAATCAACAAGAAAAAATCAAACAACCCTATTAAAAAATGGGCAAAGGACATGAACAAAAACTTTTCCAAAGAAGACAGAATGATGGCCAGCAAACATATAAAAAAGTGCTCAACTTCTCTAATCATCAGGGAAATGCAAATCAAAACCACAATGAGATATCACTTAACTCCGGTGAGATTGGCTCATATCAAAAAATCCCCAAATAACAAATGTTGGCGGGGATGTGGACAGGTAGGAACACTCATACACTGCTGGTGGGACTGCAAATTAGTACAACCTCTATGGAAAAGAATATGGAGATATCTCGAAGAATTAAAGTAGAATTACCATTTGACCCAGCAATCCCACTACTGGGTATTTATCCAAAAGAGAAAAAGACATTTTATAATAAAGACATCTGCTCTCGAATGTTCATAGCAGCACAATTCACAATTGCAAAGTTGTGGAAACAACCCAGGTGCCCATCAATACACGAGTGGATCAATATAATGTGGTATATGTATACCATGGAGTATTACTCAGCAATAAGGAACAACAGTGAATTAACACATCTGGTATTATCCTGGTTGGAGCTAGAACCCCTTCTTCGAAGCGAAGTGTCACAGGATTGGAAAAACAAGCATCACTGGTACTCACCATCTAACTGGTACTAACGGATGAACACTTACATCACACAGGGCAATAACATTCATCAGAGGGCGGGCGGGCGGGAGGGGGCTGGAGGGGATGGGAAAAACTCTCACTGAATGGATGTGGGGAGCACAGTTTGGGAGATGACCACGATTGTGGCTCTGACACGGGCAGAACAGGGGCAATGTGTATGGCCAAAATGTTGTACCCCCATGATATTCTGAAATTAAAAAAATAAATTATAAAAAAAAATAAATAAATAAAATAAAATAAAATAAAATAAAAAAGTTTATATGATATTTTAAATGTATGTTTCCAAAGTTAAATACATAAGGAACTGCCCTTCAATGCCCCAATGAGCCCTTGAATAAAGCTGACCCGTAATTACACCTAAAAAAAAAAATAAATAAAAAATAAACATAGTTGAAAAAGAAATCAAGAAGGCAATCCCATTTACCATAGCTCCAAAAAAATAAAATACCTAGGATAAATATAACTAAGGAGGTGAAAGGCCTCTAAAAGAAAAAAATATGAAACACTGATGAAAGAAATTGAAGAGGATACAAATAAATGGAAATACACCTTATGCTCAGGGATTGGAGTAATTAATATTATTAAAATGACAATACTACAAAAGCTATGTATAGATTTAATGCAATCCCGGTCAAAATACCAATGACATTCCTCACAGAAATAGGAAAAAAATACTAAAATTTGTATGGAATCACAAAATACCCCAAATAGCCAAGGCAATCCTGAGGTAAAAGAACAAAGCTGAAGTCTCACACACCCAGACTTCAAAATATACTACAAAGCTGTAGGAACCAAAACAGAATGTTACTGGCTTAAAAATAGGAGAGCTTAAATTTGAAATTACTTCTTGGTCCATGGGCGATGGACCATGCAGAATGAATTTTGTATTATCATGCATGAAACAACATTAATTTTCTTGTACCTCTCCATCAGAGCTTTTGGGTGATCAGACGTATTGTCAAAGAGCAGTATTATTTTGAAAAAAAATCTTTTTTTCTGAGTAGTGGGTCTCAACAGTGGACTGAAAATATTCAGTAAACCATGGTGGAGACAGATGTTCTGTTATTCATGCTTTGTTGTTCCATTTACAGAGCCCAGAGAAAATAGACTTGGCATAATTCTTAAGAACTCTAGGATTTTCACAATAGTAAATGGACATTGGCTTTAACTTAAAGTCACTATCTGCATTAGCCCCTCATAAAAGAATCAGCCTATTGTTTGAAGCTTTGAAGCCAGGCATTGAGTTTTTGCTAGCTATAAAAATCCTAGATGGCATTTTCTTCCAAGAGAAGGCTACTTGTCTACATTGAAAATCTGTTGTTTTGTGTAGACACCTCCATCAAATATTTTAGCTAGATCATCTGGATATCGTACTACAGTATCTACATCCAGCACGTGCTGTTTGCTCTTGCACTTTTAAGTTATGAAGATGGTTTCTTTCCTTAATCCTCATGAACCGACCTCAGATAGCTTCAAACTTTTCTTCTGGAGCTTCCTTACCTTTCTTAGACTTCACAGAATTGAGTAGAGTTAGGGCCTTGCTCTGTATTAGGTGTTGACTTGGGTGATTGTTGTGGCTGATTTGATCTTCTATCCAGACCACCAATACTTTCTTAACATCATCAATAAGGCTGTTTCCCTTTCGTATCATTCATATGTTCCCTAGAATAGAACTTTTAATTTCCTTCCAAAACTTTTCCTTCGAATGTACAACTTGGCTAACTATTTGGCATAAGAGGCCTAGCTTTTAGCCTATAGGCTGTTGGCATGCCTTCCTCTCTAAGCTTAAATCATTTCTAGATTTTGATTTAAAGTGAAACTCATGTGATTCTTCCTTTTACTTTAAAACTTACAGGTTATTGTGATGTTCTTGATTGGTCTAATTTCAATATTGTGTCTCACGGATTAGGGAGGCCCAAAGAGAGAGAGAGAGAGAGAGACAGGGGGACAGCTGATCAATGGAGCAGTCAGAACACACACCTTTATCAATTAAGTTCACTGTTTCATATGGACACAGTTTGTGGTGCTCCAAAATAATTACAATAGTAATATCAAAGATCACAGACACCACACAGATAGAATATTAATGAAAGCTTTGAAATATTGCAAGAATTGCCAAAATGTGAAACAAAGTGAGCACATGCCTTTGGAAAAATAGCACCGATAGACTTACTCAGTACAGGATTGCACAAACCTTCAATTTGTAAAAAATGCAGTATTTGCAAAGTACAATAAATCAAATTGCAATGAAATGAAGTATGTGTGTATAGGCTTCAGTACTATCTGCAGTTTCAGACACCCACTGGGGGTCTTAGAAAGTATCCCCCATGGATCAGGGGGAATTTCTACATTATGTGTGTGTATATATGTGTGTGTAGAATCTAAACAGAGAAATTTATATTGGTAGATTAAGGAGGCCCAACAGAATTTTTACTTTGCTTTCATTCTCCAGATACTCTAGAAGGGCAGATGAGTTGAAAACAACAGATCTAGTGAACAGTTTCTCATTTTGCAGATAAGCGTGTTGAGCGTGGTATCATGAAATGATTTTCATAATCATTCACCTATTTATATATTTAAAATTAGTTTTGAGGGCATATATGTTGGGGAGAAAGAGAACATTTATTTCAGAGGTTATAAACCCAATGAAGAGAGGCAAAGCCAAACAAAGGGGTAAAATATGACATTGTTGGGCTTAGACATATTTTAAAGAAGGTGTAGACTGTAACTCTATGACGAGAGGGCATCAGGACCAATATCTGAATGAAGTGGTGTAAAATGACACTGAGAATTCGTTCAGGAACTCACTTTTAAAGATGAGCAGACAACAAAGATTACCCTCTGCTATAGAAATGAATTGAATGTCAAGCGTGAATTGTTGCTGACAACTTTACTCCATTTTATTGATTTGGGGTCTATCTTTTACCAATACCTCACTCTCTTGATTATTTTAACTTAGTGGTAAATCCCGAAATCAGATGATGTGAATATCCCAAATTCATTCTTCTTTTTCAAAATTTATTCTCTCAGTTTCTTTGTTTTTTCATATAAATCCTAGAATCAACTTCTTAATTTCTGCAAAACACGCTTGTTTAATTTTAATTGGAATTGCATTGAATCTAGAGATTGGTTTAGTGTTTCAATTAATTAAGAGATCAATAGTTCACAATTAGGCTGTCTGCCAGTATCAGCTTTTTTTTTCCTTTCTTTTCTTTGCATTCATATTCCATAACCAATATTTCCTATCTACTAACTTATATTTTCTGGGTGTGGAGCCTAGGTGTCCACATATCTTCCATAATTTTTCCAAGACTTTCTTAGGTAGATAGGCAGGTACTACTCTATACATGTATGAAATCTCCAAGACAAGACCCTATATAACTCAAAAAGTGTGACCTTTGTCCCTGCCAGAGTTCTAATATTCTAATGTTCTACTACATAAAATATTATGATCTGTATAGTGCCCCACCTCTCTTTCCTATTTATGCATTTATATCTTATCTCTTCTATTAAACTCTCAATAAGCTTAAATCTATTCCTCTTACCACTTAGAAGTGTAGCACTTTCAAGTTAAATGAGCAAATTTTATTGAAGTTGTAAATTTTGTCATAAGTTATACTTTCATGTTATTATATTAAGTACATGTTTACAGAATTTCCAGAGAATTCACAAGTTATATTCCCAGGAAGAGGAAACTTGATTTCAGGGAATTTATCATCCTAATGTTACTTAGCTACTTAGCATCAGAGCTAGGACTATCTCCTGCATCATTAGATTTCTTTTCCACTGAGGGATTTTTTTTTTTTAACCAGAGGCCAAATATCCTTCATGTGATCATTTTCATCATATAGTTCATTACTCCAGAACATTCACTTGTTTACTATATTAAAAAAAAACTTGATACATATGTGTCCCAGAAAAAATTTAGTGTTTCCTCTTTGGGGCGTCCCTGTGGATTTGAAGAGCTTGAGAAGTTAGTATAAGAATCTAAATGCATAATATTTTTTACATACCTAAGTGAGTTAGCAGTTTATTTGCACAGGTAAGAAGAAATGCTTTCCGTTACTTATAAGATATTATGGAAGCTATGTTAAATTTGAAAATATATGCCTTAATATTTAAATATAAGAGAGGATTTTATAAAACTAAAAGGTTGTATTGCAAATTGAATCATATGCTTCCCAGAAAACAGAACAGGGAAAATTGGAAGGATTCCTTATATATTTTGGTCAATAGAGCTGTAAGTTACAAATGTGTTTTACATTTCTTGAAGGGTAACAATCAGAAGAGGGACAGTAGAATTAAGAGACTGTGCTTAAAAATTGGGAAAATTATTAGATGGAGGGAAAATTATTAGATGGAGAGGAAATTAACTTTCAACCAGCCATTAGATATATTTCACTTTGTGTTCAATTTTTTTTGTTTTTTTTTCTTGAGGGAGGATTACACATTTTAAATTTATTTTATGAGTTAGGTAATTGATTTATAAGTAACTTTAGTTTTTTGTTTTTTAAAATTTCATAGGCTAAGCTTAATATCTTTAAATACTTCAACTATACAATGATGCTATCTTACACAATTTCTAGGGATAACTTTTCCAGAACTATGGCATGTCATAATGAGGTCACAATATGGTCAAGTAGAAATAGTGTGAAGTGTGGAGTCAGAAAAATCTAACCTTGAATCCTGACTCTTCCAGTAACTGTGTGACCTTGGTGAAGTTGTATATCTAACCAGGTCTCAGTTTTCTCATGAATAAAAGGGTATTGCATCTTTTTTGCTGGTTGTTATGTAGGTTAAGTAAGATAATGCACATAAAATTTCTAAGCCACTGTAGGGGTTTAATAACACGTGGTGGCTGCTATTACAACTTTCCCTCTTCCTGAGCTTGGTGTTTGTAATACTGTTCTCATGGATGTGTGATACTCTATGATTTTAGCCATGAGAATTGAGGAACTGATTTTTATTTTAGGTTTACAGATTGATCAGGTTGATGTTAAAATTTCAGTATGTATGCTTTTGTATTTCAGCCTGTATCTCTTATGTGAAATCAGCTAGACATAAACTGGATCATTTCTAATATCCTTAAATATTCATTAGCAGAAGTACCTGTTTGAAGCGCAGCTTGGATGAAGTGTCTAACCTTTATACTATTTCTCTATCATGTCTGCACTTTCCATAGTGTAGTCGATAAATACACTATTGGGACATGATTTGGAACAAAATATACCTCAGGTTATAAACCACCCCTTTGTTCTAGAGTCAAGATCAGAGACATCATGGTTACGAGAAAGTTATATTGATAAGAGTATAAGGGAAATTTAAATAAACGTCCTACTATTTTACTGACATGTCCACAGGCAAAATATAGTGGCAGAAATAGAATTCTAAATTTCTTATACAACAGAGTATGGAGAGTCACTGGGATTATCTTAATAGAAGAGTATTTTGGTATATATATATACACATACAGATATACACACACACGACGCTGTCTGGAAGGTATCCAGCCATGTAACCATACTTTCTGGACAGCCCTCATGTATACATATATGCAGACATATATATATTATATAGTCATATAACAAGTATATTAAAACTTAAAAAATGAAATACCTTCTGGTTTGGGGCCCATTAGTTGCTCAATATTTTATTAAAGCATTGATTTTAAAAATCCCTAATTTTTTGTTATGTAAATAAAAGTTGTAAGTCACATTTCATATGTATGCATTCTTCACATATAATAAAAATTTTAATTTTCTAAAATGTATTTTATTGTATCTCATAAGAAAGCACTCTGCAACCACCACATATTCATGTAGTTGAATAAGCTATCTGTGAAAATTTTGGTCAATCTTAGCTATAGTTTGGATTGGAAGGACATGTAATTTCTCCAAGCTCTCACTGTCACTGGGAGCTAAATATGAGATTTTAACATAGGGCGTTAGAGTTCAAATAAAATTCCTAATCTTCCACAATTGCCTTGTCTCAGACACTTTATGGAAGTAAAGTTTAGAATTAAAATGTAGCTGACATTTCTCATGTATATGGCAGGCAGCATGTATTTTCTGGTGGATTCCTTTACTAGACTATTAGCACATTTTTAAAAAATTATGTGCACATTTATTTCTTTTCATCATACTTTTTTCTGTCTGCCTTATTCCTATTTGTCGTTGACTCTCTTCAGTAAACGTTTTTGTATATATTCCATTGATTCACCTAAGACAGAGAGAGAGAAAGACAGCGAGCGATAGCATGTGACAGAGGAGACAGAGTATCAGAAAACGAGAGAGAATAGTGATTTTTAAAACAGAAATGTATTTTTTGTGATGACCCAAAATATATCAATACATGCTTAGGCTATTTATTGATGACTGTATAAGCTATTTTATTAATATAACAATTCAAGTAAAATCACTCATTAATATAAGGTGTGTGTATGTTTATGTTCTAATAAGTAATATGTGAGTTGTCTGGATTTGCAAATGAATTAAAACTTAAGTGGATTATATTTTTTACCCTAGAATATTCTAAGAATAAAATGAGGATTTTTGTTTTGCTCTGTAGCCCCACATTTATGAAGCTATAATTCTAGGTATTAGAAAAAATCTTCCACTTGGATCTGTGAGAACATTTATGAGATAAAATAGACACATGGCTTTCTTCTCTTTCTAAAAGTTTTCATCTTATTTGTTTATTCTCTTCTTGGTGTGTGGTCAACTCAATATGGCAAAACTTTAGCATGTTTTACCTCATGAGTATAAATCATTTGTAAATCACTGAATTCAGCCTGGACCTATGTATCACAGCGTTTTTAATTCCCTTTAAAATCGTTTGGTCTATGCCATGCTGTAAGAAAAACAAAGACACTAGGCTGAAATCTCGCCTCAAAATTTAGTGCATTATTCAGCACTGAATTGTGTTCCAATAAATGAGACTTTCCATTTCAATACAGGTGCCTCTTTAACTTCATTTTCCTTTACTTATTTATTGATTTTCGGTCATGCAATATTCTTTCTTTATAATCATTAATGAGAAAAAGAATGACAATGTTAGGGAAAAAAGTCCAGAAATCAAATACTACTTTGTGGCAAATATAGTGATTTTATTCTTTTAGCAATAAATTTTACAAAGAATTTTATTAGTTATTACTGGTGCCATTTATTTCACAGTTATTTTAGAAACTCCAAAAGCATTGGATAGCATGTTAAAAGAATGCTTATGACTTATTTTTAACAGAAAAATGTCTTCAGATACATCGGAGGACTTTTCAAGGATAATAAGCGTATGAGTTGAGATACATCTCTCATGGCTGTTAAGTTAGAATTTGAGAAACAGTTATGGTAACTAAGTTACAGAAGCCAAAAACTTGACAATCAGGTGATATATTTCAAGGGGGAAAAAAACTGAAAACAAAACAGGATAATTGCAAGAAGAAAGGAGATAAAATGGTTTATTTGTTTGCCCCAAATAAAAAGTTGAAATGTAAGTCTAACTTATAACATTTTTTAGTCATCTGAAATAATTTTGAATTAAATAATTAAAAATTTATTTTCCTCATTTAAATTTAACCACGATGTAAGTGTGCTTTATCCTAATTTAAAAATTGTGAACGTTAAGGAAAAACAATTCATGTACTTTGTAGCAAATCCAGATTTGTTACTCAGTTTTATGCCTTCCATTATAACGTTTTCAGATTTAAATATGCCTATATTCATTCATCTTTGTGAATTTTAAGATGATGTCATATAAGAACAAGTGATAGAAAATTCAACTGGAAGTAACTGGAAAATAAAACCGCTTAAATTGGCAGGATTTTCTTTTAACATGATAAATTCAGCCACGAAGTGAATGAAGTCATTTCTTCCTTTTCCTTATCCAGTTAAATGCATCCACTTGACTCCAACTTCTTCAACCCTGCCTATCCTATTATTCACAAGGGAATCATTGTGCCCTACGAAAAAAATAAGGATATGATTGCATGGACTCTATTTTCACAGGATATTACTCTTATAATCAATAAATAAGAACTGAAATAGAAGGGTTGTCATCAGATTTGGTTACGTACACTATTTATTTGAAGAACAAGACTGAAGTCACCATGTTTATATTGATGGGCTTCACAGATGATTTTGATCTGCAAGTCTTCCTATTTTTGTTGTTTTTAGCAATCTATCTTTTTACTCTGATGGGAAATTTGGGACTGGTGTATGGTCATGGGGGATCCCGGTCCACAACCCAGGGTACTACTTTCGGAGTGTTTTATCATTCTAGGATGCATGTTATTTACGGTTGTCAAAACCAAAAAGGGGCTGGTCAATTTCCTGGCAGAGGATTATAAAGCCTTTTCATTTTGGATGTCAAAAAAACCCAAGATGCTTCCTTTTTGGTACTTTTGGAACCACAGAATGCTTTCTCTTGGCTGCAATGGTTAGCGCAAGTAGCCATTTTACAAGCCTCTCCCTGTATGCAGTGGCAGTACCCAGAGTCTAATGCCACTCATCATGCTTCCATGTTGGTGGCATTTTACATGCTACTATAAATCCGGTGGCTATTTTTTAACCTATCCTTCTGTGGCTCAATAAAATTAGACATGTCTTTTGTGAATCCTCCTCTCCTGCTATTCCTGTTCGACATCACACAAACCAGCTTCTTCTCTTCAAATTTGTGGGACTCTATTGAGATAGTCACTATCCTGATTGTCCTTCCCCTATGGCTTTGTTGTGTTGGCCATTTTGAAGAGGAATCTCTGAAGGGAGACAGAAAGTGTTCTCCACTTTTGGCTTCACCTAACGGAGTGACGTTTACTATGTGACAATCCTCTTCAGTTATACGGGGCCCAAGTTTCAGCTACGCTTCAGACCAGGACATTATAGTGTCGATAATTACACCATCGTGATTCCCATGCTGAATCCCATTCATCTACAGTTTAGGAAACAAAGATGTAAAGAGGCCATGAAAGATTTTGAGAGAAATTGTTCATAAAGTAAAGATATTTTTAGATGAATAACTTGAAAATAGAATGTGAGTGTCAGTTCACATTCTATAGTCATGAACTAGGGAGAAAATACCTTCTTTTAATTGATGGTGCTTATATCTTCTAGTACATTCTGAATATAGCATTAATCAGTCCACCAATCTGGCATTTTCAATTCAGATAATAAATTGTATCACCTGAATGCTTCATTACTCATTTTCAAAGAGATCATCACATATCTTTGACATAGTATATGCATGTATATTTGTGGAATTGATTTTCACGTACTAGAAGGTTAGACCTTAACCTAGAGGTCATGTCTCAGGAGACTATGGGTGATAATTTTCACAGTTATAAAATGTTCTCCCTCATTCACTATGGAGTTACTGCGCCATTCTAGAATCCAAGAGGGAAATTTTTCCCCAAATACTTTATTCTCTCTAAATGTGCCCATCATACACGAGATCCATCCAAGCTTCTGAATATGCCTTTTGTTGTTGTTTTCCCTAAAACCGTAAATTTTTTCCACTATTAATTTCTTTCTTGCATTTTCAACCAAAAAATTTTTACTTCATACTGCTCTCAACGTATCACTAAATGATAGTAGATGTTAATTTATGAGAGTGTCTTAAGGTCAGGAAAAATAAACTATATCTAGGAAGAAATTATGTCAATTTTGGGTGTAACAATCCAATATACACATATAAAAATATAATTGTCAAAATTGTGAAAAAAAACAAAAAAAAAAAACTAACATACTTGGGGATCCCCAAGCTAGATCTTGTCATTTTCCCGCCCTGCTCCTGCTTACCTTCTATCATAAAAAAGACTGGTTTTGTCATTTTCCTCACATTGACACCCTAATTAGCAAGCACGCTGAATGGAAACCTTTTACTTTACTCCCACTCAAAATATGGTTTACTTTATTTACTGAAACTTGTTTCTCCCAATTTTTGTTTATTCAAAGAATCCCTAAGAGAGAAGTTAACTTTTTCCATGAAGCCACTCTCTTCCCTCCAAACGTATTTTTCTGTAAAACCCCCAGAAAAATGATCCCATCAAATGTAGTATAAAAATTAAACCCTTTAAGAAATCGGGTTCTTAGTTTTTCATGAGTGTTATGTGAGGACGAAACACCCCAAACTCTACTGGAACAAGCAGTGTTTGCAGGCAACCAAAATCCATACTCAAACTTTAAGAAAAAAAGAAAAAAACATTTAAGAGGGACAAAACAAGACTCCCATCTGTAGAAAGATTCCATCTTTTTCTCTTCGTTTCCATTTTGTTGTTGTTGTTGTTGTTGTGTTGCTGACGGAGGGTTTTGTCTGTCACCCAGGCTGGAGTCAGAGGCACAGTCCATAGCTCACTGCAGCTTCAAACCCCGGGGGCTGCTCCTGGGATGTTGTGATCCTCCCAGTAGATGGGGACCCCCGGCCCAAAAGCCCCGTGCAGCTGATTTAATGTCATTTTTTTTTTAAAAGATTGTGTCGGGTATGTAACCAAGGTGGTCTCTAACTCCGGGGCTAAAAGGATTCTTCTACCTCAACCTGAAAGTGATGGGACTTAGATGTGTGTGTCAAAGCACCCGGCCAAAATTATATCTTCTAAAAAATTAATCTATTTGAACCTATAACATCTTAAAATTTAGTTTTCTGTTCATGGACATTTTGAGGAGAATATTTCTGGAAGGAAAGATTACCTAATTCCCAAAAATAGTCTAAGTTAGCCATCCCCTTACAAAATTAAAAATTTCTATAGATTCTAGGATTTTTTTTATTTTTGGCTTTTACCATTCAAATTATGGTGTGAAAATTGTTAAGGCAAGGTTGTCCTCTGGTTTATGGTTTTGTTGCTCTTTCAAATTAACAGAAACAGTCATTCCTTGAGAAAGGAAGAATTGAGCACCTGGTAAAATGATGCAGTGACATATGCCTAACACTGTCTGGTTAATAATTCAACTCAACAAATTCAGCTAGAATTGATATCAAGTTAACCTTTGTGAAAAGCCCATTATTTCCCTTTTCCTCTGAGTATTAGAAACCAAATGGTGGAATAAGCATTCTCCCCTGATCTGCTATTTGTTCAGGGTCAATATGAAAAAATATATTTAAATCTCAAGTTAATTTAAGGGTTCTTGTTACTACCTCAGCCAATTACTTTTCTCAAAAAGAATTTTGAAACTTACCCTTCCCCACACGGCCTTCCTTTTTATCATTTTTTTATTTGCCATTAATATTTTTGGGTGATTAATTAATATAAAAGATCCCAGGGTTACCCCCTGAATTTCCCCAAAAAGAAAGGTTTGTCTATTTCCCCCAAATTTGCCCCGGGCCAAAAGGGGTTCTAAAAATTTATGGTTTTGAAAAAAATTTTTTAAAAATTAAAAGGATTCAAAAAAAAATATTAAAAACCAAAAAAATTAAAGCAGCTTATTAGGACCTGGAAATTTTAAGGAAGGTTTGGTATAAACTTAGAACTCAAAAACCCAAGAAGGCAAAAGTACCCCCTTTTTCAATATAAGGGGGAAAAGTGGCCCCCAAAATTTTTAAGGTTTTCCCCCAAATAAAGCTTTTAAAATGATTCCGGTGGAAGTCAAAGCTCCCGGGGATACAGGTTTCCCTGTTTGTAAGCTTTTTAATAAAAATGAATAAAAATTTTTTTTTATTTCCCAACTTTTTTATTCGGCCTCCGGCATTTTTGGGAAAAGATTGAAGGGTTTTAAGGCAGGTGGAAAAAGGGAAAAAAGGGAGCTTAAGAAGTTGAAGAGGGCCTCCACGCTTTGACAATTTTCCCTTTTCATAGAAACTGTAGCATGGTGGAAAAATCGGGGGTTGAAGAGCCCCGCACCTTTTTTGGAGGGTTTTTTTCCCAAAAAGGGTTTAGGAATAAACCAAACCCCAAAACCTAAAGCCCGTCTACAAAAAATGGAAAAGAAAAGGTATATATATATTTTGGTGTGTTTTAAAAATTATTCAGAAATTTTTATATAAAAAAATAGTCCAATTTCCCCTTTTTTTAAAATTTTAAAAAAATTAGAAAAAAGTCTGACTTTTTCGAAAAGGTAAAGGGGGACATCATTACTTAAAGGGGAACCCCGGCACAAACATGTTTATTTTTAAAAATTTTGTAACATGCATTGAAACGTCACACTGTCCCCTTTGGGGGTTTACAATTATGTTTGTCCATTAGAAAAAAATTTTAAAAAATTTTATCTAAAAAAAACAAAACAAAAAAAACGTAAAAAAAAATTTTTTTTTCCAAAATTGAATTTGTTTTACCCATTTTTGGGGGGGGTTTGGGGAAAAATTTCCCGGTTTTCTCACCTGTCCAAAAAAATTTTACGACAAAATGAAGGGGGGGGGAAAAGAGAAGAGAAGAGGGGAAAAGGGGAGGGGGGGAAAAAAGGAGGAAAGGGAAAGGAGGGGAAGGGAAAAGGAAACCCCCGAATAAATATTCTGGGAATGAGTAGATGGTCCCCCGTATCTATCTGATGCTGTTTTTCCCCTTTTTTTTTTAGTAAAAAACCCCAAAAAACCCCCGGAAGGTTTTTCTTTAAGAGTGGGGTTTTTATCCGGGGGGGAGAATTGAAAAAAAAAACTGGGGGGGTTTTTTGGGAAAAGGGGAAAAAAACCCCTTTTACTCCCACGGGGGGTTTGGAAAAAGCTGCAAGAACATTCTTCCCACTTAAAAAAATTTAAACCCCCCAAAAAAATCTAAAAAATTATACTTTTGGGGCATGAGCTATCAAGACTGAGGGGGAAAACCCCAATTAAAAAAATTTTTTCCCGGAAAAGAAAGCCACTTCAAAGGTTTTTGGACCTTTTTTTTCCCTTTTCCCCTTTTTTAACAGTAAAAAAAAAAGGGTTTTTGGGCCCCACCTACAACCCCAGATAAAAACTAAAGAAACCCAATAAAAGGGATTTTTAAAAACCCCAAAAGTGTGGGCTATTGGGGAAAGCAGAGAGCCTGGGGGAAAAAGGGTTTTTGCATTACTTCGGGTTTTCCCCTCTCCCCCCTCTGAGCATTTATGTTTAAAAAAGAAAAAATTTTTAAAAAGGGTTTTTTTCCGGGGGGTCTTTGACGAAAAAAGCATTAATTTTTACGGAATAAAATCTCAAATAAAAAGGGCTAAACAATAGCGGGAATATTTAAAAAATTTAAAAAAAAGGGGAAAAAAAAGGGAAAATTTTCCATAAAGTAAGAAAAAAATCTCATGCTCCCCCGACAACCCCCGAAAAAAAAATTTATTTCTCAAGCTCATTGGGTTTTTTAATTTTTTTTTCCCCCCCCCCGGGTATCAAAAATTTTGGAAAAGCAAAAGAAATTAACCAGGAAGAAATCAAAGTAAAAAAAGGGGGAAAAAAAAATTTCCCCAAAATGTGGGACAAAATCAAAAAATCAGAACAAAAAGACAGAAGACCTCGGGAAAAGGGGGGGGTTTTTTTAACGGGTTTTTCCCCGGAAAAAAAAATAAAAAAGATGCACTATTAGAGGAAAAATTTTTATCAAAAGGGAAAACCCCTTTTGAATTTTTGGGGGCGGAAAATTTCCAAAAAACTCCGGGGGGGGGCCCCGACTACAGAGGAGGGGTAATAATTTTTTTTTGGGGGCCAAAAAGGCTTTTTCTGTAGATCCGGGAAAGGTAATAGAAATTAAAAATTTTGGGGACTGTTGGGGGGGAACTCCTTTTTTTGGGGGGGCTGATATTTTTTCTTCGGGCCCCTTTACGAAGGGGGTGAGGCCCCCCATTATGGGGGGGGCAATGTTTTTCCAAAAAACCACCTTTAAATTACCAAACCCAAAAATTTCCTCACCTATACCCTAGAAATTTTTTAAAAAAATGGGCACCCTAGGGCCCTTTCAATTGATTTTTAAAATTTTTTCCCCCCCTCTTGTCAATTCCCCCCATCCAGCTTTTTTAAACATACCTCTCCCCCAAAAAAGGGGAATAAAAAAATCCCGCTTTTGCCAAAAATTTTATTTTTATCTGGGGGGAACTGAACCCAATTTCCTATCCTCCTCCAGAAAAAGGGGAAAAGCTTTTGGGGGTTTTTTTCTTTTTCCCCCGGTGCCCATCCCTTTTTAAAAATTGGTAAAGGAAAAACCCTAAAAAAATTTAAAAG
>JAKFHU010000834.1:0-155645 GCA_023783475.1 Daubentonia madagascariensis | reverse complement strand
TTTATCTGATATTAATACAGTCACTCCTGTTTTTATTTGATATATATTTGCCTAAAAAATCTTTCCCCATACATTTACTTTCAAACTGCCTGTATTTTTATATTAAATGTGAGTATATGTAGATAGTACAAAGTTGTGTTATGTTTTTTAATCTACTTTATTAATCTGGCTTTTTTTCCTTTTATTTTAGAATATTATTGGGGTACAACACTTTGCTTATATATATTGCTCATGCACTGCCCATATCAGAGCTACAATAGTGCACATCCCCCAAACTATGTGACCCATATTCATTCAGTGAGAGATCCCGTCCACCCTCCTCCTGCCTGCCCACCCCCTGATGAATATTATTGCCATGTGTGACATAAGTATTGATCAGTTAGTAATAATTTGATGGTGAGTACCAGTCGTGCTTGTTTTTCCATTCTTGTGACACTTTGCTTTGAAGAATGGGCTCCAGCTCCAATCAGGATAATACCAGATGTGTTAATTCAGTGTTGTTTTTTATTGCTGAGTAATACTCCATGGTATACATATACCACATTTTATTAATCCGCTCGTGGATTGATGGGCACCTGAGTTGTTTCCATATCTTTGCAATTGTGAATTATGCTGCTATAAACATTCACATGCAGATGTCTTTATCATAGAATGTCTATTTTTCCTTTGGGTAAATACCAAGTAGTACGATTGCTGGATCAAATGGTAGTTCTACTTTTAGTTCTTTGAGGTATCTCCATATTACTTTCCATAGAGGTTGTACTAATTTGCAGTCCCAGCAGCAGAGTATGAGCATTCCTATCTGTCTGCATCCCCGCCAACATTTTTGTTTTGGGACTTTTTGATGTGAGCCAATCTCACTATAGTTAAGTGATATCTCATTGTGGTTTTGATTTGAATTTCTCTGATGATTAGAGAAGTTGAGCAAATTTTATATGTTTGCTGGCCATTATTCTGTCTTCTCTTGAAAAGTTTCCATTCATGTCCTTTGCCTACTTTTTAATAGGGTTGTTTGATTTTTCTTATTGATTTTCCTAAGTTCTGTATAGATTCTGGTTATCAGCCCTTTATCTGATGTGTAGTGTGCAAATATTTTCTCCCATTCTGTAGGTTGTCTGTTCACTCTAGTGATAGAGTGATAGTTTCCTTGGCTGTGCAGAAGCTTTTTAATTTGATCAGGTCCCATGTATTTATTTTTGTTGCTGCTGTGATTGCTTTGGTGGTCTTCTTCGTAAATTCTTTGCCTAGGCCAATGTCCATAAGAGTTTTTGCAACATTTTCTTCTAGAATTCTTATGATTTCATGTCTTAGGTTTAGGTCTCTTATCCATTGTGAATTGATTTTTGTGATAGGTGAGAGGTGCAGATCCTGTTTTTGCCTTCTACATGTGGCTATCCAGTTTTTCCAGCACCATTTATTGAATAGGGATTCTTTTTCCCATTGTATGTTCTTGTCTGCTTAGTCAAAAATCGGATGTCTGTGTGAGGATAGTTTTATGTGGGTGTTCTCAGTCCTGTTCCATTGCTCTATGCTTCTATTCTTGTGCCATTACCATGCTGCTTTGGTTACTATAGCCTTGTAGGATAGGTTGAAGTCTGGTAAATTGATGCCTCCCAATGTGGTCTTTTTGCTTATGGTTGCTTTGGCTGTGCAGGGTCTTCTCTGGTTCCATACAAAATGTAGAATTATTTTTTCTAGGTCTGTGAAAAATGAGGTTGGTATTTTAATAGTGAATGCATTGAATCTGTACATCACTTTAGGTAGTATAGACATTTGAACAATGTCGATTCTGCTGATCAACGAACATGGTATTGTTTTCCATCTGTTTGGGTCGTCTGCAATTTCCTTCCTCAGTGTTTCATAATTCTCCCTGTAGAGGTCCTTCACCTTCTTATCTAAATATATTCCTAGGCATTTTATTTTCTTTGTTGCTATTGTGAATGGTACTGAGTCTTTGATTTTGTTGTCATGTTGACTGTTGTTGGCATATGTGACTGCTACTGTTTTGTGTACATTAATGTTGTAACCTGAGACTTATTTATCAATTCCAATAGTCCCTTGGCAGAATCTTTGGGGTTTTCTAGATATAAGATCATAACATCAGCAAAGAGTGATAGTTTGACCCCATGTGCCCTTATTTGGGTGGCCTTGATTTCCTTCATTTGTCTGATTGCTCTGGCTAGGACTTCCAGCATTATGTTGAATAGAAGTGGTGATAAAGGGCAATGATGTCTGTTCCCGGTTCTAAGTGGGAATGCCTTCAATTTTCCCAATTCAGCATGATGTTGGCTGTGGGTTTGTCATATATTGCCTTTAACATTTAAAGATAAGTCCCATTTATGCCTATTTTGTTGAGCGTTCTTATCATAAAAGGGTGCTAAATTTTGTTGAATGCTTTGTCTGTGTCTATTGAGAGGATCATGTGGTCTTTGTTTTTACTTCTGGTGGTGAATTATATTTATAGATTTGTGGATGTTGAACCATTGCTGCATCTCTGGGATGAAACCCACTTGGTCATGGTGTATTATTTTTTGATGAGCACCTGAATTCAATTTGGTAGGATTTTACTGAGAATTTTTGAATCTATGTTCATAAGGGATATTGGTCTGCAGTTTTCCTTTTTTGTTCCATCCTTTCCTGGCTTTGGTATCAGGGTGATGTTGGCTTCATAAAACGTGTTGGGAGGATTCCTTCCTTTTCAATGTTGTGGAACACTTTCTGTAGTATAGGTACCAGTTCTTCTTTGTAGGTCTGGTAGTATACGAGTGTGAAGACCATCTGGTCTGGGACTTTTTTTTATAGGAAGGTTTTTTATTACTGCTTCAATTTACATACTTGATATCAGTTTGTTCAGAAATTCTATATTTTCCTGATTGAGCCTACATAGGCTATGTGTTTCTAAGAATTTGTCCCTTTCCTCCTCGTCTTCAAGTTTATGTGCATAGAGATTTTCATAGTATTCAGAGATGATATTTTGTATTTCTGTAGTATCAGTTGTAATTTCTCCTTTTTCATTCCTAATTGAGCTCATTAGAGTCCCTACTTTTCTGCTTCTGGTTAATCTAGTGAGAGGCGTGCCAGTTTTGCTTATCTTTTCAAAGAACAAACTTTTTGTTTTATTGATCTTCTGTAGAGTTCTTTTGTTATCAATTTCATTTAGTTCTGCTGTATTTCTGGTTATTTCTTTTCTTCTGCTGGGTTTGAGATTGCTTTGCTCATCCTTTTCCAGATCTCTGAGATGATTCATTAGATTGTTGATTTGTGACCTTTCTATCTTTGGGATGTAAGCATTTATGGCTATGAATTTTCCTTTCAGGAAAACTTTATTTGTATCCCATAGATTTTGATATCTTGTGTCCCCTTTTGTATTTAGTTTAAGGAATCTTTTGATTTCCATCTTAATTTCCTCCTTCACCTGCCATTCATCCTTTACTAGGCTGTTTATTTTCCATGACTTTGTGTAGAGATGAGTTTTTCTGTTGGAGTTGATAGCTAATTTTATTCCACTGTGGTATGAGAAGATGCATGGTATAATTTCTATTTTTTAAAATTTGTTGAGACATGTTTTGTGGCCTAGGATGTGATCAGTATTAGACAATGTCCCATGAGCTGATGAGAAGCATGTATATTTGTTGGTTTTTGGGTAGAATATTGTGTATATGTCTCTTAGGCCCATAGGGTATTCTAGAGTTCTATTTAGGTCTTTTGTTTCTCTTTTTATTTTCTGTTGGAGGATCTGTCCAGTTCTGTCAGTGGGGTGTTGAAGCCACTGGCTATTATAGTGCTGCTGTCAATCTTTTTGTTTAGATCAAGTAGAATTTGCTTTATGAATCTGGGTGTTCCTGTGTTAGGGGCATAAATATTTAAGATTGTTATGTTTTCTTGTTGAATTGTTCCCTGCACCATTATATAGTGACCATCCTTGTCTTTCATTACTTTTGTTAATTTGACGATTAGGTTACCTGATATGAGAGCTGCTACTCCTGCTTTCTTTTGGTTTCCATTAGCATGGAAAATTGTTTTCCATCCCTTCACCTTGAGTCTGGATGCATGCTTGTGAGTTAGATGCATTTCCTGGAGATAGCGATACTTGGCTTGTGTATATTTATGCATTTGGCCAGTTTATGTCTCTTCAGTGGGCATTTCAAGCCATTCACCGAAGCCATTCAATTTATTGAGAATTCATAAGTGGGGTGGATTTCTGTTCATCCTGCTGAGTTGAACTTTGTTCCTTTGTTTTGTCTCTTGAGCCATTGTGGTATCTGGCCTTCAACTTGTAGCTTTTGGATAATTTTATCTTGGTAAGTGTTTCCTGTGCTGATCCGTGAATACTGCACTTCTTAGTACTTCCTGTAGAGCAGGTCTTGTCTTGACAAATTCCCTCAGTGTTTTCTTTTCTGAGAAAGACTTTATTTCCCCCTCATATATGAAACTTAGTTTTGTGGGGTACAGGATTCTAGGCTGGGCATTATTCTGTTGGAGAAGACTTAGGATGGGTCCCCAATGCCTTCTGGCTTGTAGGGTCACAGTTGTGAAGTCTGCTGGTGGTCTGATGGGTTTTCCTTTGTACGTTACCTGCTGTTTTTGTCTTACAGCTTGTAGGATTGCCTCTTTTGTGTTTATTTTGGCCAGTCTGATGACTGTGTGTCATGGTGTTTTCCTCTTTGTGATGATTCTCCCAGGAGTCCTGTGAGCTCCTTGTGCCTGGATATCTAGATTTCTGGCAAGGCCAGGGAAATTTTCCTCAATTATTCCCTAAAATAAGTTATCCAACCCTTGTGTATTTTCTTCTTCATCCTCTGGGATGCCTATGATTCTTATATTAGGCCTTTTTATATAATATTTCTTGTTGGCTTTGCTCATTACTGTTGCATCTCTGCTCTGTCTCTGTGACTGACTTGTTTAGTTGAACAGTGCCATCCTCAAGCTCTGAGATTATTTCTTCTGCCTGATCTAACCTGTTCTTAAGGCTTTCCACTGTGTTTTTTAATTCTGTGAATGAATTTCTCATTTCCAGAAGTTCTGTTTGATTTTTCTTTAATAATTCAATTTCTTTAGTGAATTTTCATTCATTTCCTGAATTGTTCTTGCAGTTTCTTTGTGTTGGGTTTTTATTTTATCTTGTATTTGATTAAACTTCCTTACAATCCATGTTTGGAATTCTTCATCTGTCATTTCAATATTCTGCTTTTGGTTGGTTTCCATTGGTAGGGAGCTGGTGTTCCCTTTTGGAGGTGACCTTTCACTCTGATTCTTCATACTTCCAGAGTTCTTTTGCTGGTTCCTTCCCATCTGCGGTGGACATTCTTTCTTACTTTTGGATTTCCTTTGTTTAGATACTGACACATCCAGTTTAATCTCTGAGACAGTATGTTGGGGATTCCAGGCAAGCAGCAGAGGGGAGAGACTGACAAGCAGGGAGCTCACAGTCCATACACCCATCAGACCACTGCAGGACCCCAGACGGGAAGGTCTGAGCCCCACTCCCTGTGGGAGCATCTGTGTGGCAGCTCACTTGTCTCTCTGCAGCCATGGGAGAGGTAGGGGAGGGGGAGCAAAAAGGTTCTGGGTGGAGGAAAGTCCATCCTCTGGTCATCTCCACCCCTTTCTCTGGGAGACAGACCACCCGAAATGACCAGGCTCTGGAGTCACGCAGAATGCCCAGGACCCACTGGGCCCCTGTGGTTTCTGACGTTTGGGTCAAAGTTGAGAAATGTCAACGTGTGAGTGAG
This sequence comes from Daubentonia madagascariensis, assembly GCA_023783475.1. Lineage (NCBI taxonomy): Eukaryota > Metazoa > Chordata > Mammalia > Primates > Daubentoniidae > Daubentonia > Daubentonia madagascariensis. Next base: position 149,913 of record JAKFHU010000834.1, on the reverse strand, counting down.
CAGTCTGAAGCCAAGGGAGTTGAAGTCCCCTGGGGAGGACAAAGATATAGTGGATAATACCAGTGCAGGACCACAAAGCAATATAGAAGAATAAATCACTGATACACGAAAGAGCATGGGCAAATCTCAGAAACACATGGAGAACAAAAAGACAGGCAAGAAAGAAACACATACTGTGTTCTGTTCAAGAACAAGGAAAAGTAACTTCTGATGCTGGAAATAAAAATAATCATTTTCTCTCGGTGTAGGATATTGACTGGGAAGGGGCACAAGGAAATTTATGGTGAAGTGGGAATGTTTTATGGTTAGATTTGAGTAGTGGCTACGTGACTGTTTACATGTGTAAAAAGTCATCCATTTGTATAGCTAAGATTGTGCATTTTATAGTATGTAAATTGTCCCTCCATAAAGGCAATGTCAGGTAAAAAGCAAAAAACAAACAAAAAAAGCAAGAACAACCTGATTGTAAAAAAGCGTTTCTGTTGTTGAAGCCTGCCTTTCTTGACATATGTGATTTGGGATTTTGCAGATTTTATAACCCCGGGGCAACCATGCTGAATCTGCCTCTGAAGGCTTTCACAGAGGACCGTGCAGATTATTGAGAATACGCAGTATGTTACCAGGCTCGGTGCTGTGATCAGCAGACACGCTACTGAGCTTTTCCCTTCTTGACAATGAACAATTAACTGTCCCTGGGAATCTGCTGTGGATTTAGTTCCTTTGCTTTTTTCATACTTCTCTAACGAGGTCTGAATGCTCCAGGGGTTTGTTCTTTGGGACCCTGTGTGTCCTCCTTGGTGATGGTCAATAACCCTGTGGTAAATATATCATAAGGGCATTTACATGTATTTTCATTTAAGACTGCAATGATACTCTGCACTCAGAAAGGCAAAGAGCAACCAGTTGATGGGGAAGTGAGAAACAGGGTCCATGAACAAGGAAATTTGACCTTCGCTGTCTCTTTTTCCCGAGCTCTTTTGGGATGAACACACAACCAACCTGATTCGATGTTCATGACGGACTGTGTCATCATGTCCCATAGAATGAATATGAATATCCTGGAAATCTAAAGGGTCACACCGGGAAATGCCAGTGCAGATTGTATTGCAATCTTGTATTATCTTAATGGTCTAGGATTTATCAGCCAGATCACCATAAGGGAAAGCTATGAATATTAGACTTCCAGGGTTTGGAAATCTCTGTCTTTCTTGAAAATAATTAGCGTTAACGATTTCCTAATCATTTAAGACATAAGCCACCCACTGACTTATAGGTCAAAGATAGGTACATCGCAATTAAGAGTGTTCCTTCTTTTTTTTTCCCTTTCCATTAGCCTAGGAGAAAGATCCTGGTTTGTTGGAAGAAAACAGAAGCCCATGATCGAAGAAGCTGTTTCCTGTGAGCTACTTCTTGGTGAGTACTTGACGGTGGGGATAGTTTGCAATCTAATGGGTCAAATATTTAGACCAGAGACAAGTTATGTTTATACCAGTATTGTGGATCATGTACAGTTAAAGCAATAGGTTTGGCCAAATCAAAGAACTAAATGAAGCACAATTTAATTATGGTGACTGATTCACTAAAGCACTAATTTCTAACAGAAGTCCAGACCTCTTCCCCTAAGATTTGGTGTCAGTTCATCTGGTTTCTGGCTGGGTATTGGCTTATTAAAACATTTAATATTCTTCTAGTGATTGGAATGGATATCAAGGTGTGAGTCCAACCACACCAGAATCTTCCAATGCAACAATATTCCCAGAAAGAATGGAATGTTTAAGGGTGATTGTGACTAATAGCAGAAGAAGAACTTCCATTCTGCTGGGTTGATACAAGGAGAGGGATCCTGACTCATCCATTGTACGTTTATCCACTGAGTCTGCACAATGAATTCACATGACTACTTCCCCCCCATAGATATGATTTCTTTTAAATCCATGGGTGGGGTAGTAACAGATACTATGAGAGTGAGTTTTCCTGCTCACTCTAGTGTCTTGAGTAAAGAACTCAGGATAAATATACTTCAGGAAGATAATGGGATGAAACATGGTAATAGGAACATGGACTTTTCATGGTTTGTAATTTCAGAGGGCTAAAGGCAGTGCACAGGAGTGCTTCATAGTAGGCATGTTACACCTGAAGAGTAGGAACTTACAGTGCGACCCCATAAAGGGGTATTTTCTGTGGGATAACAGCCTTCCTTGTTATCTGTTAGTGTTATTATTTTTGTCTGTAAAAGATAATGATTTCATTTTGCATTGTTTACTCATATGGAGTATTATTAGGAGATATTATTTTACAGAAAAATTAATTTGCACAAAGAATTTGTTCTTAAAAAACCAAAAAATATACCTTCAATTTTTACAATTTAATGATGATAAAAGTTCAAATAATTTTTAATAAAATATTTAAAGGTAGAAGTGATTCCTCATTGAGAATAGTAATTGCTAGCAGTGTTTTTTTTTAAAAATAGTGTCAGTCAATTAAATTCTTTTTTCTTCTATGACAGTACTTTCTGCCTAACAGCAGAGGGTTGATGACAGACAGAGACAGGGGAGAGCGAGAAAGATGAGGAACAGAACAGCAGTCCAGGAATTCATCCTGGAGGGGTTTCCTGCTGTCCAGCACCTGGGGAGCGTCCTGTTCCTGGTGCACCTGCTGGCGTACCTGGCCTCCGTCACGGGAAACACGCTCATAATCACCATCACCTGGGCTGACCATCGCCTGCACACACCAATGTACATGTTACTCAGCAGTTTCTCCTCCTGTGAATGCGGGTTTATCACCACAGTTATTCCTAAACTGCTGGTCATCTTTCTTTCAGGAAGGCAAACAGTTCCCTTTACTGCTTGTCTCACACAAGCCTTTTCTTTTTTACTTCTTGGGGCAACAATTTTCTTCCTCATGGCTGCCATGTCCTTGGATCGCTACCTGGCCATTTGCAAACCTCTACACTACCCGACCATCATGAATCTGAGGGTTTGTTTCTTTCTGGTTTTCTTCTGCTATACTTTGTCCTTCATAATCATCACCGGTCTGGTCATTAAGGTTTCCCAGCTGTCCTTCTGTGGTCCCAATGTCATCCCTCATTTCTTCTGTGATATTGGCTCCTTAATACATCTCTCCTGTTCTGACACCACATCTGTTGAGATTTTGGCCTTCGGCCTCATTTCATTTATTCTGTTTGCATCCCTTGTCATAACCATCATCTCGTATAGTAACATAGTAGTTACAATTGTGCGTCTCCCGTCAGCCAAGGAGCGGCAGAAAGCTTTCTCCACCTGCTCCTCCCACCTTATTGTCCTCTCTCTGATGTATGGCAGCTGTGTCTTTATATACGTGAAACTGAACCAGACAGACAGGCTGGACTCCAACAAAGAGGCTGCTCTTGTGAACACGGTGGTGACCCCGCTGCTGAACCCAGTCATCTACACTCTGCGGAACAAGCAGGTTCACCAAGCTCTGAGGGATGCTCTGTCCAGGGTGAAGTTGCAGAAATAGGATCCTGGGCCTTAAGTAAATCTCTTTGGTCTTCTAGTTCACTTTCCCACCATGGCAGAAATCTTCTCCATAAATTCTCTGCATAAGGTGATCTAGCTAATGCTAATATTCACCTAGATGGGTACTACCTTATCTTGCAATTCAATGCCTTTTGCTATGTGAAAATTCAAATTAGTTCTCTCTACTGTGATAAAATTATCTTCCTTGATTTCTACTCATTGGTCTTATATGAATTCAATTCAAACAACATTTATGGATAGCCTAATATACATAAATCAAATAACACAATATCTTTAAGCTAAGAATAACAAAGTTGCCAATTATATTTAATAATTGCTGTTCATGATATGTTCTTTGCTTGAGCTTTCTGACACCTAAGAATAAATGGATAGGAACCCCTTTTTATACCACTTTATTTATTCAAGGCAAGATTTGAAAATTGCATAAAGTCATAATATAATAGCCTCATGAGAGTTAATGGTAATTCATTAATTGTTTCTGTTTATGTAAATAAATCAGCAGTAGACTTATTGCGTTCTCTCTTTGGATCTGTTGATTTTAGAGATATAAGCAGCTTTGGTATATCCAGGTTGTTAAAATGGGCACTTTCACTTTATCATCTTTTAGCTGTATCAAATATTATTGATAAAGATGTCTTTAATCCTTCCTTGAACCATAAACAAAATGAAAAACTTTTAAATTTGTGCATTTTTCCCCTGTAATTGCTGTTGCCAAGCCCTAGACCTAACAGGTTGCAGAAAGGTAGGTGGTCCCAGTATCAAATTCTCTCCTCCTGTACCAGAGATGTCTTCCCCTAATGTGAGTTTAGGTGTAGGTGTGCCAGTGTCTTCTGGGTTAAGATAAATTCTGGCTGACATTTTATGAAGCACAAAATGAAAGAACTCATAATTAGAGAAGTTTAAAAGGATAACGAGTGCATTAATAATAAAAATGGATTAAAATTGAGTCAGTTATTGTGATTACCAGTTCATTGAAGAAGATCCTTCCACCTGAAGGCAATCACACTAGAGGGAAGTGCATTCCTCTCACCACTGAGTCCCCCATCTGTGTGGTATGTGTCTCATTTAAGTGCATATTTTCCTCTCATGCTTGAGAATTAATTTTATATAAGGTATAATCTGACGGGAAGGGATCTTAGACTTTCAAAGAGTGTTGGGTGATTTATATTTTTATGTCTGGGAACAGCTTGACTATAAGCTTTTCTGGGGGTTATGGTGTGCCAAAGACAGCTGTGTTTGTGTCTCTCCTGTCTCTAAAAAGCAGTTAGGCAGACAATTTCTAAACCTAATCTAAAGGCAGGGAACTTCCAAGAATGCTGACAACATGCACATTCATCTCTCGATGTCAGAACTCAGGACTCGTTCTAGTAAACCCATAATCCAGCTGGATGAAGTGACCATAAAAACCCATTGGGGATGAATGAACCCTTCTAGCATGACGGAATTATGAGCCTAATCCTTAGCCACTATCTCAGTGAACAAAGCTTGTCTCCCAGAGGGTGGGCTTTCTTTAATTTGCTCTAAAAGAAAAAAAAAAAGGATAAACTCTCTTTTTTAAAAAGTTAAACTATTTGTTTTTGGATAGTTCACATGAAGTTTTCAGAAACAATACAGAGAGATCCCATACCCCCTTTGCCCAGTTTTCCTCAATGGTAACATCTTGCAAAATATAATATAATATCAGAGCCTGAATGTTGACATTGATAAGGTCAAGACAGCAGACACTGCATCCCACAAGGAGCCCTCCTGTTTATCTTCTATAGCCACACTCATTCCCTCCTGCTGCAGCTGCACATCTGTTCTTCATTTCTATAACTTTTCCATTTTCAGAAATAAATATATATGTATGTGTGTGTGTGTGTGTGTATGTAAAATTACATAGGATGTAGCCATTGGACTTGGCTCTTTTCACTTAGCATAATTCTCCGGAGATTCTTCCAAGTTGTTGTGCGTTTCAATAGTTCATTCCTTTTTATTGCTGAATATTATTCCATGGTGTGTATCTACCACATTTTGTCTAATAATTTACCAGCTGAAGGACATATGGGTTGTTTCCGGTAGTTGACTATTACATGTAAAGTGTCTCTAAGCATTTGTGTTTGGGTTTATGTGTGAACTTAAGATTTAATTTTTTGCAAATCAAAACCACCATGAGATACCACTTAACTCCAGTGAGATTGGTGTATATCAAAAAGTCCCCAAACAGCAAATGTTGGCAGGGATGTGGACAGGTAGGAACGCCCATACACTGCTGGTGGGACTGCAAATTAGTAGAACCTCTATGGAAAGTAATATGGGGATACCTCAAAGGACTAAAAGTAGAACTACCATTTGATCCAGCAATCCCACTACTGGCTATTTATCCAAAGGAAAAAAATACATCCTATAGTGAAGACATCTGCACTTGAATGTTTATAGCAGCACAAATCACAATTGCAAAGATGTGGAAACATCCCAAGTGCCCATCGATACACGAGTGGATTAATAAAATGTGGTATATGTATACCATGGAGTATTACTCAGCAATTAAAAACAATGGTGAACTAACATATCTGGTATTATCCTGGATGGAGCTAGAGCCCATTCTTTGACGCAAAATATCACAAGAATGGAAAAACTGGCACCACTGGTAATAACCATCAAATTGGTACTAACTAATCAATATATATGTGCGCACATGGAAATAATCCTCACCAGGGATTGGGCAGGTGGGAGGCAGGTGGAGGGGATGGGAAAACTCACACCTAATGGGTGCGGGGTGTGTTGTTTGGGAGCTGTTCACTATTGTAGCTCTGACTTGGGCAGTGCATAGGCAATATATGTAACCAAAGTGTTTGTACCCCCATAATATTCTGAAATAAAAAAATAAAAAATAGGATTAAATGAAAAACATATTATACCAAATCTATTTCCTTTTTATAAAGTTTTGCTATGAGATCTCTTTCATGCTCACTGTTTTACCTGATTTTCTATAACTTACTTTTACTACTTGGACAACTCATCAGCAAGTACTCACACATAATCTGAGCTATTAATTACAAAGTACAAAAAGAGAAATCTTTAAATGTTTAAAAAAAATTTAATTTCTCTGGGATAAATGCCTAAGAATGCAATTGGTGGGTTGTATGGTGGTTGCATGTTTGGTTTTATAAGAAAGTGACAAATTGTTTTCCAGAGTAGCTGTACCATTTTACATTCCCACCAGCAATGCATGAATGAGTTGGTTTTTTCTCATTCTTGCTAACATTTGGCATTATTATTGTAGTTTCACTGGGATTAGAAATTAAACATTCACTGTTTAGAGATCCGTACATATTTTGCCCATTATCCACCAATAGTGACATTTCGAAAAACTATAGTTTACTGTCACAATCAAGATATTGACTTAACACAATCCACGAATCTTTCTCAGATCTTCCTAGTTTTGCTTCTACTTATGTGTGTGGGGGGCAGTGGTGGGTGGTGGGTGCGATTGTGTTTGTACTTGTTTGTAATTTTAGCACATGCTTAGGTTCATGTACCACCACCACAGTCAAGATACTGGACAGTTCTAACACTGCAAAGATCCCTCCTGTGGCCTTTTTATAGCTGCACCCACTTTGCCCTTTCCATCCCCCCAAACCAAAGAAATTACTATTCTGTCCTCCATTTTTAGAATGTTCTCATTTCCAAAGTGTTATGCAAATGACATCATACAATATGTAATCTTTTGAGATTGGCTTGTGAAAAAAGGATTTTCACAGAGAAAAAGCTTTTATATTTACTGAGGTCCAATTTACCAATTCTCCACCCATCATTGATTGAGGATTACTTCTGGGAACATTCATTCTCCAACATTTCTGGCTTTACTTGTGCATGAATAAGTACTTCCAGAGCCAGAAAACAGTGATCTGCCAGAGTTTGCAGGTGTTTGGAGTAAATACCCACAGGTTGTCTGTCAAGTTGAATGCCAAGGTTATATGGGTGGGGCGCCAGCAGTGTGTTCTTCAATCCACCTGTTACACTAATAAGACTCACTGGCCCACCACCTTAAGTAAACCTTGTCCTGGTTCTTATTCTTCAATGGAGTGGTTAGGCACATTTTTTAAATAGAAAAAAAAAAACCCCAAACACTGACCTACAGCAATAAGTGGCAAGCTACAGTCCCTGCTGCTGCAACTGGTTGCAAGGCCACGTATATAGTCATCATCTCCTTCCACTATCATCCATTCTAGATTTTCTTTCACCCTTGGGCAGAAGGTCTGTTGGTTTAGTTGACTTGCCTTCTAGGGTCACACTGATTTTTATGCTGGAGGGGTCTGAGCCTCTGGTTACCATGCCCTTAACAGATCATGGTCATAGACGCTATAATTTAATTTCCAAAAAGTTATTACCATGGAAGCCCCAAGAGGCACCCTACTGAATCCCATTAGTTTAAGACACTATCTAATCCTAATCCAAATTCGAATGAGGTCTAGGTGTCTTTGAGGTTTGCTCACAGTCTCTGCTGCATCAACAAGTAATAAACATGTCATAAGGTCACTGGACCTGCCATTTCAGACCACATTGTGTGAGGATCTCTTCCCTTCTGGAGAGACAGGGGAGTAACTGGTGACATTAGGACACTGAATGTATCCTAATGGAGCTGTGTTGACCAGGTGTCAGTAGACTGAGAGGGTCTCCTCACTGCATCTGTCCTGGGGTGGATCCACAGCAAACAGGTTTGTGTCTGAGCAAGTGTCCACAATTGCCCATCATTTACCCACTGCCTTGTGATGGCCTTGACCTGACCAGAGGTTGTCAGGCTTCTCTCCTCCCCACAGGCCCCTAGAGCTTTGGCTTGACCGAAGTCTGAGCAAGCACTCAGTTGCAGAACATTCCCTCTTGACAGCTCATTCTGAGAAGCGGCCAATCACAGGAGAAGTATCTCCTGTGGGAGCACCTGATTTTGCCACCTGCTCACCCCACTTCAGGCTCTCCTTCCCAACAAAGTTTCTGCTGTCCCTGCTCACACTTCTCTGTGAAAGAAAAGCCTTATTCTGTTTGATTTTGAGATGCTTGGAGATCCTGCAATTAGAGCATTCTCCCTACTGCAATAAATAAATACTGTCCTTACCTAAGTCTGGATTTGTGTTTATCTGACAGTGGTCATGTGGGGTGGTGAAGGTGAGAATGGACAAGTTTTGGAGTTCCAAGGAATAACTCTGACTCATCATTATGGCCAGTTTGAACCATATGTCCTGTGTTTGAACTTTATTAGCCAAGGAATCCAAGATTTCCATAGGACTAAAACGCTGGCTTCCCTAAATTTTTGAAAGCCCCAACTATGAAAAAAAAAAAAAAAGAATTCGTTATTTCTTGATCTGTTGAGGACATTCTGCAAATATAGAATTTTATGCTAAAACAAACATAGAGGTATCTCAAGTTCAAAAGTTTCCTTCTCAATTTTTGTCAGCCTGAAATAACATTTTAGCATTTGAGAGAGAAGAAAGAAGCAGAACCACGTTCTAATAACCGTCATCGGGGTCAACACGGCGCACACGGGGCCAGCGCTGCTGCATCCCAGACATTGTGTAAATTGCGTTACTTGTGTCAATTTATTCAATCCTCTTTTTATTTCCCAGATGAGGACACTGAGGTACAGTTTTTACTTTTTGGGGGGGATCATTTGCTTATTTCCTGGGAATAAACTGTCAAGTGTAAGAGACGGCGTGTGGGAAGCACATTTATGATTCCTAGCTCCCCCTGCCGTGTTATAATCTATTGTCACATTTGGTCAATGCTGACTAGTTATAGAATTCTGCACTGAAAATCATTTTGCTCAAAGCTTAAATGCCTCATTTTACTTTCTTCCAATATTGAAAGCAGCCAAAGAAGTTGATACATCGATTTCTGTAGTGTTTTGTAGAAGAGGTGTGTTTGTTCATTTTTTATGTGGAAAGATTTTAAGATCTCTTTATATTTGGTGTTTGTCAATTTCATGATGTTCTGCCTGAATATCAGTCTTTGTTATTTATTGGGCTGTTCATACAGACAATTTGGAAATTGTCTTGTGTTTGTGTGTGTAATAATTACTTCCCCTTTCTTTTCTTTGTTTTCTCTTTCCAAAATCCCTAATCGACAAAATTTGGACATCTTGGACCAATGATTTATATCCTCTGTATTTCCCCATGTATTTTCTATCTCTTTTTTTCTTGGTATTTTACGTTCTGAAATGTCCCCATTTGCTTATCTGCCAGCAATCCTAATGAGTTTTCTCTTTCAGCTATTTTATTTTTAATTTGTGAAATATTTTTTCTTTTATTGGTTTTGAAACTGTTTTTTAAAAATCATAACTTCATGGTGTTTTATGGATGCAATATGATCTTGAAGTACACTGTGTGGATTTTGTTTGTTTTTCATTTTCTTTTTGTAGGGGTGTTGGGAAAGAGGGAGCAGCATTTATTTCCACTCTCCTTTGTCCTCTCCTCTAGAACCCAGCAGCCAGAATCCTGGGAACTACATTTTAGGGAATTCCTTGTCAGCAGGGTTCCAGGTTCAATCCCAGTAGCTAAAGGAATTGTGTGATATCTGGAAGGTGGGAGGAAAGCAGAAGCCATTATTACTTCCCTAGAAGTGGTTGGTGTGTGGGTAGTGAGGAAAATGGTATCAAAGGATAGAAGGATGGAGACACCGTGTGCTTGTGGCAAAGCTTTTGGTAAAATTGCAGCCTCTAGTGATTTGGAATGTGGCCCCCATCCCCACTGCAGCCATAGTGCTCTTGTTAAAATGCAAATCTGACTGTGCCATTCCAGGGTTTTAGTACTAATAAGTGTCCCCTATTGCCCTCAGGATAAAGTCCCTAAAATTGCCCCCCATATCTTCCTGTTTTGGCCCCTGAAAGTCTTTCTACTTCCATTCAACCCCTCCTGCCCATAATATTTGACACCACTCATCACTGAGCTGCTTGTGTCTTCAGCTCATCTCTGTTTCTTCTCCATCTCACCTTCACCTGTGAGCACATGGAAGTGTCCTGTGTAACTTAGACCTCCATGCCTCACACATGCTGTTGGCCAACCTGCAACGCCCTCTGTATTGGTGTTTAAATGGAAAATTTCTTGTATCCTCCTTTCCTATAAAGTCTACTTTGAATCCCTCAGGAAGATTCCTTCTTATTGACATTGTGCCTTCTGAATAACCCTATTATAATGGTAATTATATGAATTATTCATTTTTTATTTTTCTGGTGGAATCTATGCTTCCTGGGCTCAGAGATGCCTGTTTCACTCACCAATGTCTTCTCAAAGTAGGTGCCTGATAAATATTTTTTCTTTGAGCGAATGTGCTCTTCTGTGGCCAACCACTAGCTTAGATGCAGCCGATGAGTATTTTCCAACCCCAAGACACCTGCACTCACATGTCAAAAACTTTAGGAATCTGCCCGCAGGTGTTCGGAAACATTGGCCCATCTAGTAAGTCACTAAAGGATGAGTGTTCATTCCACTCAGTCTTCTCGCTGAAATTCGTTTGGCTGTTGGAGCTTAATTTCCAAGAAAATGATAACTGACTGAGGTCCTGGAAGACAAAAGCACGTTTCTGTTCTCCTGGGCCTAAGCGTTGGCTGAAACAAGGTGGACACTAAGATGGTCTCGGCAGCTGCCAAGAATGATTGAAGGGCATCGACGAGGCAGATGAGACACCAAGATTACCAGACCTGGGTACTCACCGAGCCTCCAGAATCCATGTGGGTGAAGTTTGAAGAATGGCTGTAGATGTTTATCCATTAACGAGGGAGTTCTCACTGCCCTTAATTTGTTCCTTTCTCTTCTCTTGCTGTGTGAAAAGGAGGCACGAGGAATATCCCTGAAGGTTACCCTGTGACTCCTCTGCAGTCAATGAAGAGAACACTGTACTAGACCTTGCTCCATAAACACTAGCACGTGGTCAGCATGGTCTCTTCATCATCTCTAAAAACCCCTGTTCATTGTATCCCAGGCTTTCCTTGCTGGCTTCATGTCTGCAGCAGATGCCCTGAGGTGATATAACAATTTCCTGTCATTTAAAGCTTAACCTACTTCCAAAGCCCCTCTTTCGCATCTCTGATTTCCCCAAAATGATTACAGCTTTCACACTCAGAGTTAGAAGTTTCAATAAAGATCACATGGTTGTCTCCTAATATATCTGGTCACTCTGTGTAACAAAGCTAGAGAGAAACTCCATTTGAGTAGTTACTGTATCTTCACCTTGCAGCTGAGAAATGATACATTAGTGTGGTGCACTTGTTACTACTACAACTGATTAATCAGTATTGATAAACACTATTATTATTAACTGAAATCCATAGTTTACATTAGGGTTCACTCTTTGACTTGTACAGTTCTGTGGGTTTTGACAAATGCATAATTTTATGTATCCATCATTACAGAATCACACAGAATAGTTTTACCGCTATACAAATCCCTTGTGTTTCTCCTATTCATTGCTCACCCTTCTCACTGAACCACTGATCTTTTTACTTTCTATAGTTTTGCCCTTCTCAGCATGTCATATAGTTGGAGTCATATAACATGTAGCCTTTTAAGACTGGCTTCTTTCACTTAGCAATATGCATTTAAAATCCTTCTATATCTTTTAGTGGCTTGATAGCTCTTCTTTTTTTTTTTTATCACCAAGTAATATTCTGTTGTCTGGATGTAGCACAGTTTATTTATTCAGTTACCTACCCAGGTGCACATTGGTTGCTCCCAGTTTTTGGTGATTATTACTAAAGGTGCTATCAACATTTGTGTGAAAGCTTTTGTATGGACATAAATTTTGAAATTAATTGGGTATTTATCTAGAACTGAAATTGCTGGGTTGTATGGTACAACTATATTTAACTTTGTAAGAAATAGCCAAATGCTTTCCAAAGTGGATGAACCATTTTGCAATCCTACCTACAATGAATGAGAGTTGCTGTTTGTTCCATATCCTCATCACCATTTGTTATTGTCACTTTTTGAGATTGCAGTCATTCTAGATGTGTAGTGGTATCTCATTATTGTTTTAATTTGCAATTTCTTAATGACATATGTTGAGCATCTTGTTATATGCTTATTTACCATCTGTGTATCTTCTTGAGGTATCTTTAGATCTTTTGCCTGTTTTTTAGTTGAGTTGTTTGGTTTTTTTATTGTTAAATGTTAAGTGTTCTTTATATATTTTGGGCACAAATCCCTTATCAGACATGTGTTTTGCAAAGATTTTCTCTCAGTCTGTGTCTTGCCTTTTCATTCTGTTAACAGTGTTTTGCAGATTTTAATAAAGCCCCACTTAACTTTTTTCTTTCATGGTGATGTATCTAAAAGTCATTACCACACCCAATGTCATCTCAATTTTCTATTATGTTATCTTCCAGGAGTTTTATAGTTTTGCTTTCTACCTTTAGGTCTATGATTCATTTGGAGCTTATTTTTGTGAATGGTATAAGGCTGTGTCTACATTCATTTTTTGTGTGTGGATATCTAGTTGTTCCAGCATCATTTGCTGAAAAGATTATCTTTCTCTATAGAATACATTTGGTCCTTTGTAAAAGATCAGTGGATTATATTTTCTGCTCTCTATTAGATTCTATTGACTGATTTGTCTATTCTTTTGCCAATCTTGATTACTATAGCTATTTATACTAAGTTTGATATTGGATAGCATCAGTCTTCTGACTTTGTTCTATTTTTTTAGTATTGTGTTGGCTATTTAGGATCTTCGCTTCTCCACATGAACTGTAGGATCAGTTTGTTAATATCTGCAAAATAACTTCCTGGGATTTCTATTGGTGTTCAAGTTAATCTATAGATCAATTCGGGAAGAACTGACATCTTGACAATATTCAGTCTTCCTATCCATGAACATGGAATAGCGCTCTATTTGTTTAGATCTTGGATTCCAGCTATAAATTTATCAATTTTATTGATCTTTTAAAAAAAGTTTGGTTTTATTAATTTTCTCTATTGTTTTATTGTTTTCAAATTCCTTTTTTGTGTGTGATAATTTTTATTATTTCTTTTCTTCTGCTTGTTTAGGTTTATATTGCTCTTCTTTCTCTAATTTCCCAGAGTGGAATCTTAGGTTACTGATTTTAGATCTTTCTTGTTTTCTAATGTATATATTCAATGCTATAAATTTACCTCTAAGCATCACTTTTGCTGCATCCCACAAATTTTGATAGGCTGTATTTTTATTTTCACTTAGTTAAAACTATTTTTAAAATTTCTTTTAAGACTTCGTCTTTGTCCCATGTGTTACTTAGAAGTGTGTTGTTTAATCTTCAAATATTTGGGGATTTTACAGCTATCTTTTTTTGTTATTAACTTCTAGCTTAATTTTAATGTGGTCTGAGAGTAGACATTGTATGATTCCTATTCCTTTAAATGTATTTAGGTGTGTTTAATGGCCCAGAAGTGGTCTATTTTGGTGAATTTTCCATACGAGCATGAGAAGAGTGTGTATTCTGCTATTGTTGGATGGATTCTTCTATAGACATCAATTAGATCCAGTTTACTGATGTTGCTGCTCAATTCAACCAAATCCTTACTGATTTTCTTTCTACTGGATCTACCAATTACTGATAGAAGTGTTTTGAAACCCCTAAATATAATAATGGATTAATCTATTTCTCCTTGCAAGTATTTTGGGTGGTGCTGTGTCCTATGGCCTCAATTCTCTGGTTGATCAAAGGAGAACTGTTGATTTTCAGTTTGTTCAGATTTTTTGTTGTTGTAAGGATGGGAGTGACAACTTCCAAATTCTTTAGATGTTGGAATGAAAATCAGAAGTCCCCAAACCATAGAACTTTTAAAAGAGATGATTTTAAGATATGAAGAAATTCAAACAAAAAACAAAAAACACTAACTATAAAGGAAGACATCTTGGAGAATAAGGATTTTCTGAGAAGCAGGACCAGCATTTGGAGAACCTTTTCCCTTGGTGTATATACCAACTGCTGATGAGGCAACTAATATCCTAAGAAGCTAGGCAGATCTTTTGACAGACTAACAGGGATAGGGGCCAAAAATTATCTTAATGCCTCCTTAATTTGAATTCCTCCGTACAGAAGTGTCCTTGACCATCTTTCCATACATTTATTAGTCATTGGAATTTTTCTTCTCTAAATTGCATTTTGGATCTTTTGACCTTTTCTCCATTATGTTATTTTTATTTTTCTTGTTGATTTGTAGGAGTTCTTTATAAATTCTGGGTACTAGTTCATTTTCTATTGTGCATATTTTGCATACATTCACTGTGTAGTGTCTTTTAAGGTTGTTCCCGTTCCTCTAAGTTCAGCTGCCTCCTACAAGTGTGATGTGCAATGCCTTCATCACAGTGAAGTTCTAACTACTTCAGGTCTACATTATGGCTTGTACTTTAGCCCACAAAATAGTTAAACTTTTTGTAATTTTCCAAAGTTACAAGATATTTTGGGTCAATTATTTTACTGTTTTGCTAAGTTGATTGTGTACGAGTAGAAAACATAATAAATATGATATTAATTCTTTTGAAAATGTGACCTAGTAGTCAATTTTTATAAAATTTCCATGTTTGCATGGAAAGAGTTTGTGAGTTTTATTTTGGGGACTAGGATTTTCCCAGCAGAGTTTTCATTTGGACCTACTGTCCTTGAACTCATGAGAGTTTTTTATTTGTCCAAAACAAAAGTGATTGGTACATTATGTGGTCACCATAATGTTAAGCTTACTATCTGGGTTGTTCAAACTTTTTATAACTTTACCAAATAAAAATATTTCTTGTTGAGACAAAATTCACATAAGATAAAATTCACCATTTTAACTCTTCTAAAGCATACAATTCAGTGTTTTTTAGTATATTTAAAATGTTGTGCAACCATCACACTATCTAATTCCAGAACACTTCATCAACCAAAAGAGAAACTTTGTGCCATCCAATTTTTTCTACCCTTCAGATGCTGGAACACTCTAATCTACTCTCAGCCTCTATAAATTTGCCTAGTCTGCATATTTCATATAAAAGGAATCATACAACGTGTAGGCTTTGTGTCTGTCTCTTTTCACTTAGCATAATATTGTCAGGGTTCATCCATGTTACAGTAAGTATTGGTATTTCATTCCTTTATATCACTGGATAATATTCCGTTGTACAGATGGTTTATTTATTCATTCATTTATTTATTTATTCATCTGTCAGTGGACATTTGATTCGTTTCCACTTTTTGGCTGTTGTGAATAACAGTTCTTAAACATTCATGTACAGGATTTTGTAGAGAACATGTTTTCAGTTCTGTTTTCGAAAGTGGCTGTAGCATTTTTATTTCTGTGAGTGATGTATGCATGTTCCAATTTCTGCACGTTCTCTCTAGCCCTTCTTTTCCTTTTTCCCTCGTTTTGTATTGCAGCCGTCCTGGAGAGTGTGAAGTGGTTCCTTCTGTGGTTTTTATGCGTCTTTTCCTAATGTCACAGGATGCTGAGCATCCTTTTGTGTGCTAAATGTCCATCAATTGATGATTGGATAAAAAATATGGTATTTATATGTTAGGTGTGTGGTCTTTACCCTGAGGGAAGGTTTGCAAAGCCAGAAAAGGGGATGGAAGGGAGGAGGGGAGATAAAAGGCAGCTGAGCAGGCAAAACAGGGAAGGTTTGCAAGCCTAAAAGGGGGATGTGACTGAAAAGAAAGACATCTCAAGGACTAGCCGTCTGCTACAGCACAACTTCCTCCCGAACTTCAAGGACTTGCTTGCTGTATACTGCGATTATTGTTTGATTGCCCCCCCACTCCACTCCCTCCTCCCAACCCTCTATAAAAAACTCACTAGACCCCATTTTGGTGTCGATGCCCTTTTCGGCCTCCACCCACCTGCACCCAGGTGCTCATATAAACAATTCTTTATATCTTTGGGCTTCACGTGTTTTCCTCTTGGCTCCAGCCTAACATTTGGTGCTGAAACCTGGGAGGGTGAAACCGGGTGTAACTGCAATGGTATCCACGGATCTTTGGCTGACCTGAGAGAGACCAGTCTCCTTGGTTGATCAAGCATCCCCTGGAGCCACTAACCTCCCTTATGCCTGGCAGCAGCCAGCCGGGGTGGCTGGGAGAAATCCTGAGCCGTGCAGAGGCCTCTCTCCAACCTGTCTCTGATCCCGGAAAGTAGGTCAGATGCATACATTTGACTGAAGTAGCTCTGTCCACCCGGACCCTCCTGGAAGTAAGCAGGCTTGCTGCCGAGAGGCAGACACTGGACCAGGGCTTGGATCTTTCCCCTTGCTGATGCCCACATCCCACATCTCATTCTGGGTAAGTGCACACTCACTGACTGGCTTCTGGAGCTGTGCTGCGGTACGTGTGGCTCCTTCTTGTCCTTGGCTTTCTGCTCATACTTCTCGTGGCTCTTTATGAATGCTGCTATGGCTCAGCCCAGGCCACTCACTCCTCTGCCCACGTGGGGAGTCTTAAGTCTTGCCTTCTGTCACCTCTCTAGAGGTGCCCTGCTCTTGGAGAGCCAAGAGCTCACAAACTCAGCTTGTTCTTGGGTTTCTCTGACCTCTTCCACTTTCGTTTCCCAGCTCAAAAGTCTCACCAGTGGGCCAGAGGACCCTCGGCCTTTGGCCTAAAAGACACCAGTGGACACGGGGACGCCTGATCCTACCAGTTGCCCTCATACTCGTGTACCGTCCCCTTTTCTGGGGGACGCCTAAGACTGAGTGGAATCGGCTCCGTGTGACTAATACCCTCTCCAGGAAGATGGGCACCTCCAATTCAGCTCCTCATAAAGCTTCCCCTTTGGGATGCCTCCTCTGAAATCCCAAGACGTTAGGACTCACTGATGAAGTCCGGCCAAAGAGGCTGGTCTCCTATTGCAATACTGCCTGGCCACAATATAGGCTCGACAATGGCTCCCAGTGGCCAGAAAATGGGACCTTTGATTTTAACATATTACAAGATTTGAATAATTTCTATCACTGCAATGGCAAATGGTCCGAGATTACCTATGTCCAAGCCTCTTCCTCCCTTCGCTGTCATCCTTCACTCTGTAAAAACTGTCACCTGGCCCAAATATTCTTGCTACATTCTAAGCCGCCCTGTGCTCCAGAACAACTAGAAACACCAGACCCCCATCCCTCTGATCTTGGTCCTCCCCCATGCTACCCCCTCAGCCTCAACCCTCTCCCAGTCTTCTTTCTAGTCCTCCTACTACCCGCTCTCGTTCTGCCCAAGCCCCGGCCCTGCTGACTCTATCACAGGTGGCCTATACCCGCTCAGAGAAGTGGCTGGGCTAGAGGGTATTACGAGAGTGCACGTCCCTTTCTCCCTTTCTGCCCTCTCACAGATAGAAAAATGGCTTGGCTCCTTCTCGACCAATCCTCATGACTTTATCAAGGAATTTGAATACTTAACCCAGTCTTATGACTTGACTTGGCAAGATCTCTACATTATCCTTTCCTCTACTCTGTCTCCTGAGGAAAGGGAGAAGGTCTGGCTTAATGCCCAGGCACACGGTGAAGAGTTCCACAGGTGTACCCCTGCTCAACTGGTAGGAATGGTTGCTGTCCCCAGGATGGGCCCATGTGGGGACACAAGCAGGGACACAAGAAGAAACAGAGGAAAGGACTAGGAGGGATCTTATGATTACTTGCTTAGTTGCAGGTCTACGAAAGGCAGCACACAAGGCAGTTAACTATGAAAAATTAAAAGAGATTACACCAGGACCAGATAAAAATCCAGCCCTTTTCCTGTCCAGGCTTACTGAAGCCTTACAAAAATACACAACTTTGGACCCCACTACACCCAAGGGGGCTCTACTTCTCAATATGCATTTTATCTCCCAGTCTACATCTGACATCAGATGTAAGCTACAAAAGCTAGAGGATGGTCCTCAAACCCCACAAGAGGACTTGTTACAAACAGCCTTGAAGGTCTTTAACAATTTGGATGAGGAACAAAAACTTCAAAGAGAAAAGAGGGATCAGACTAAATATCAAATGTTGGCTGCAGCCATCAACAAACCCCAGGGACATACCCAGTCAAACTGGGGAAAGGGACAAAAGACACAGTCAGGCCCTTAGCAGAAAACACCACCAGGCCCTTGGCAGAAAGCACCACCAGGCCCTTTTTTTAAATGTGGCAAGTTTGGACATTGGGCAAGGCAATGCCCCAATCCACGGCCACCCCCAGGGCCCTGTCCCCACTGCGGGATGATGGGTCATTGGAAGGTCGACTGCATTCTAGCCCTCTGAGGCGGGACTGTATCCCTTCCCCACAAGGAGCTGGGCAATCCTGACCTCTCCCTGCCAAACCTCCTAGGCCTGGCCACAGGAGACTGATGACACCTGGGACTGACAGCCCCCAAGCCGATCACCGCTTCAGAGCCCCAGGTAACTTTGTTGGTGGCAGGTAAGCCTATTTCCTTCCTTCCTGACACAGGACAACATTCTCAGCCCTGCCAGAGTTCCATGGTCTACACGGCCCTCCTCAAAGTCCACTGTGGGAAGTGACGGCCTTATCTCCTGTCCTCTAACAACCCCCCTCATTTGTCACCTAGGGCCTGCCATCTTTACCCATTTGTTCCTCCTCCTTCCTCAACGTTCAACCCCCTTATTGGGAAGAGACATCCCTGCAAACTACACGTAACAATCTACCTGCCTGTCAACTATGAGCCACAAACAAATGCCACCCTCCTTCTTCCCCTCACATATCCCCTTCTCCTCCTTTACCTTTCCCTGAACCTTGACATTCCAAGTATCAAAGCCAGTGCCAGGAGTCAAACCTGAAAGATAAATGCAGAGAAGGTCCCCTCCGCCAGTGCTAGGTTTCCTCTTCTCAATAATAATAATTACAATTATAATAACAATAATAAAGAAATCCTGGTTCTCTGTAATTACAGAAAAGGAAAGACTTTTTGCCAGGGTCATTCCCTCCCCTTTCCTAGTTCCTGCACTCACAACCCTCCAATAAGGACTTCCCTTCCACCCGAGGGCTAAACCACAAGTGACACCTCTGCCACTACCCACTTTATGGTACTTGACCTAAAGGAAGCCTTCTTCACAGTCCCACTACACACTGACCCTCAAGATCTCTTTGCATTCACGTGGACAGACCCAGACTCCAACCTTCACAACAACTGACTTGGACTGTACTCCCCCAAGGATTTAGGGACAGCCCTCACCTCTTTGGACAGGCACTAGCTTCTGATCTGACCCAACTAAATCTCTCCCCGTCTGTCCTCTTACAATATGTGGATGATCTTCTACTCTGCAGTCCCTCCAAGCCCATCTCCCATCAACATACTATACATCTTCTCAATTTTCTGGAGGAAAAAATAAAAAAGAGGCTACTGGGTATCTCCTAAAAAGGCACAGATCTCCTTACCACAAGTCACCTATCTGGGATTGGCCCTTTCCCCCGGGAAGGGAGAAATGACAGTAGACAGGAGAAATCTTATTACTTCCCTGCCTCTGCCAACCAACAAGGGGGATCTCCTGTCTTTCCTTGGCCTGGCTGGATACTTTTATATCTGGGTTCCCAATTTCAGCATTCTAGCTCGACCTTTCTATCAGGCACTTATCCAAAGAGTTAGATCCCACTGTCAGGGGCTGGCCAGGTTGTCTAAGAGCCTTGGCTGCAGCAACACTGCTCACTAAAGAAAGTCAAAAACTCACTTCTGGACAGCCAATCACTGTCTACTCCTCCCGCTCTTGCTGATTTCCCTACACATCAAGCCTTACAGACCCTGGCATCGTCTCATGTCCAACAATTTCATCTCCTTTTTATAGAATCTCCACACATATCTCTGGCTAGAAGCTCACCTTTAAACCCAGCCACCCTCCCACCTATCTCACAAACACCTCCCACACATTCATACACAGAAATGTTAGACTATAAGGTCCCCTTCTTACAGGCTCTCCCAGCCAATACTCCCATAGTCCTTCAGTCAAAACCATTTAGGGACATGCCCCAATTCATCCCATCTATACCTGTAACTCTAATACCTGCCAATTCCTCTTCCTTTTGTTTCTGACCTTCTAATGCCTTCCTCCAAACCAACTGAGGTCCTTATATCTCCACTGGGTCCCTCACTTCTTCTAACAAACTCACATTTCTAAAATGCTCTCCAGTGGATATAGTAATGTGTCAATTCCCAAACAGTACTACAATTCTGGGGATATACAATGGCTCCCTCATCTTCGTGGGCCTTAATGTCAACTACTTTGTCCTCTCAAAATCAACCCCTCCCGCCAACAATGAAATGTAGACTGATAAAGATTACAGTTGATCTTGGTCCTGCTCAGCCAATATCCAGGCTGTAATACTTCCTATCCCGACCTTGTGTCATGGCTCAGTCACTCCTCCCTGTCTCTTTCCATAGCCCCAAATAACAAAGGGCTACTATGTTTACCTGCTGGGCTTATGTTTTTAGGCAAAATAAAAAGCCAGGGGATAGCTATCCAGGGCTTGGATCCTAAAAAAGCTAGAGGGCTATGGACAGTAGGTTTTGTACTTCCTCCCCAAGATAAAATTTCTATACTACTCCCCAGAACAGTGTTATCAACCTACCTTATTCCTAACACCTGACAGAAGAGGGTAGTCGGACTAATAATTCTAGGGGTTACAGCCTTCATAAGCCTAATAGGCTTGACTTGGAGAGTCATGTATAATTCTCTCACCACAAAAAATATCTATAGCCACTATAGCCACTATAACACAAGACACAGGAGAAAACTTTAAACTCCTATCTACTTCCCTTAATTCATTAACAAACATGGTAATGGATAATAGAATAGCCCTTGATTATCTACTGGCCTCAGAGGAAGGGGCATGTGCAATAGCTAACGCCTCCTGCTACTTGTACATAAACACCACAGGACAGATAAAAAATGACAGAAAGAATCTTAGAAAATACAGAATGGTTGAAAAGACTCTCTATAAAGGATATAGCAGATTCTATTTGGAACTCTCTACAATCTGTTCTCCCAAAATTAACTTGACTTTTGCCCTTCCTAGGACCCCTAATAATACTACTGCCAGCCCTCCTCTTTGGTCCCTGTATTTTACAACTTCTAATGTGTTTTATTCAAAAGAGAATACAAGCCATCACCAACAAGTCTATTGGAGAAATCTTGATGAGACAAACTTTCCCCCACTACCAAGCAATCGCACTAGGCCCTCCCTAAAACATCGCCCCTTTGTCAGCAGGAAGCCGTCAAAGAACAGACTTGACACCCCCAATCACACCCCTAATCATATATGTATATATATATCTCAAAAGTCTGGAATGTTAAGTATGTGGTCTTTACCCTGAGGGAAGGTTTGCAAAGCCAGAAAAGGGGATGGAAGGGAGGAGGGGAGATAAAAGGCAGCTGAGCAGGCAAAACAGGGAAGGTTTGCAAGCCTAAAAGGGGGATGTGACTGAAAAGAAAGACATCTCAAGGACTAGCCGTCTGCTACAGCACAACTTCTTCCCAAACTTCAAGGACTTGCTTGCTGTATACTGCGATTATTGTTTAATCTCCCCCCCCACCCCGCACTCTGCTCCCGCCACATGCTTCCCATGCTCTGGTCTCTATTGTATTCTCTGCACTCTCCGATATTGTGAACGTATCTCCCAGTCACCTGTTTTCTTGGGCTGAGTGTCCCACAATGTTTCTCTGTAAACTCACAATGCTGGGTTTGGAGTGAGCAATCCACCCTCAGGCAGCTGATGGCGATTTTCACCTCCTTCCCTGGCAGCAGTGAGGTGGGAGGTCTGTACCAGATCGCCATTTCCCTGGAAACCCTGGAGGCCATTATCTTAAGTGAAATAATCCACAAACAGAATGTCAAACATCACGTGTTCTCACTTATAAGTGGGAGCTAAATAATGAGTATACATGGTCATAGAGAATGGAATAGTAGACACTGGAGACTTGGAAGGGACATAGGGTGGGAAATGGGACAGGAGTGTTGGATGAGAAATTACCTAATGGGTATTACTAATATGTACAGGTAAGCAGGTGAGGGTTACAGAAAAAGCCCAGACTTCACCATTATGCAATATATCCATGTAACAAATCTGCACATATGCCCAAGTGAATAAAAGATAAAAAAATTTAAAAAGTCTATTTAAAAATTGTATTTGAAGAAATATTTATTTAAATCTTTTACAGGGATTTAAGTGAGTTGTTTTTTAATTGCTGAGTGGTAAGTCCTTTTTCAAAAAACATATTCTGGATACTGAACCTTTATCAGGTATAAGATTTACAAATATTTTCTTTCATTCTCTGAGTTGTATTTTTACTGTCTTGATATTGTCCTTTGATGCACAAATGTTTTTAATTTTGATGAAGTAAAAGGTTTTAATTTTGATGAAACACAATTTACCTATTTTTGTTGCTGTTTTGTTGCTTGTGCTTTTGGTGTCATATTTAGGTAACTGTTACCTAATCCCAGGTAACAGAAATTACTCCAGTGTTTACTTGAGTTTTATTGTTTTTGCTTTTATATCTAGGTCTTTGAAACATTTTAAGTTAATTTTTTTTATGTAGGAGGCCAAATTTTCCCCCTTTGCAAAAAGATATCCAGTTGTCCCATGACCATTTGTTGAAAACTATTTCTGTCAATTGAATGGTCTTGGCATCCTTATTAAAAATCAATGACAAGAGATATATGAGTTTATTTCTTGACTTTCAATTCCATTCCACTGATCTATATGTTTATCCTTAGGTCTGTGCAACACTGGCTTGATTAGTGTAGCTTTATAATAAGTTCTGAAATCGGGCACTGTGAGTTCTCTGGCTTTGTTCTTTTTCAAGATTGCTTTGGCTACGTTTGCTCCCTTGTACTTCTATATGATTTTTAGGATGAGCTTTTCCATTTCTGCAAAAACAGCAGTTAGAATTTTGATAAGGGTTGCATTTAATCTTATATCACTTTGGGGATTATTACTATTTTCAAACTATCAAGTTTTGCAATCCATGAACAGAGGATCTCTTTTCATTTATTTAGGTCTTCTTTAATTTCTTTCAACAATGTTTTGTAGTTTTCAATGTACAAATCTTCACTTCCCTGGGTAAATTTATTCCTAGTATATTTTTGGATGCTATTTTAAGTGGAATTTTGTTTTCAATTTCATATTAAACTTTTTACTACTAGTATATAGAAAGACAACTGATTGTCGTATATTGATCTGTATTTTGATATTTAGTGAAATTGTTAGCTCTAGTAGGGTTTTGGGGGAGTTTTTAGGGTTTTCTATACATGAGATCATGTCATCTGCAAACAGGGACAATTTAACTTTTTCCTTTCCACATTGGATGTCTTTTTTTTCTTTTTCTTGCCTAATTGCTCTAGATATGACTTCTAGTAATATGTTGAATAGAGGTGGTAAAACGTCCTCGTCTCGCACCAGATCATAGAGGAAACAACTTTTCCCCATTCAGTATAATGTTAGCCGTGGGTTTGTCACATATGGCTTTAATTGTGTTGAGGGACATTCCTTCTATACCTAATTTCTTGAGAGTTTTTGTCATGAAGGGATGATGAATTTTGTCACTTTTTTTCTGTATCTATTGAAAGGATCATATGGTTTTTGTCCTTAATTCTGTCAATGTGATGTATCACATTTATCGATCTGCATATGTTGAACCATCCTTGCATCCCTGGGATGAATCCCACTTGATCATGGTGAATGATCTTTTTAATGTGCCTTTTCTTTAGGTTTCAAAGTGTGTGTTTCTCCACGTTTGGAATGTTTTATGCTATTGTTTCTTTAAATGAGGTTTCCACCTTTTATCTTTCTCACTCCCTCCTAAATGCCAATAACTCATATATTTACTCTTTTGATGTTGTCCCATATCCCATAGCTTTCTTCATTCCTTTTCATACTTTTTTCTCCTCTACTGTTTATTTTCAAATAACTTGTCTTAAAGTTCCAAGATTCTTTCTTCTACTTGATCACTTCTGCTGTTAATACTCCCTATTGCATTTTTCATTCACTTATGGTATGTTTTGGCTGTTAGATTTCTATTTTATTTTTACTTATTTATTATTTTTATAGATTTACAGGGTACTTGTGCAAATTTGTTACATGGATATATCGTATATTAGTGAAGTCTGGGCTTTTTGTGTAACCCTCACCTGATTAGTGTACACAGTGCCCATTAGGTAATGTCTCATCCCACATCCCTTTCCCATCCTCCCACCCTACTGCCTTTCTGAGGCTGCATTGTCTGTTATTCCACTCTGGGTGTCCATGCATACTCATTATTTAGCTCCCAATTATAAGTAAGAACCTATGGGGTTTGAATTTCTGTTTCAAAGTTATTTCACTTAAGATCATGGCTTCCAGTTCCTTCTATGTTGCTCCAAAAGACATGGTTTCATTTCTTGTTATGGCGGAGTTCTATTTCATGCTGTGTATATGGGGTGTGTATACACCCCCCCATATTTTTACATATTGTAATTCTTTATGCAATCACCCGTTGATGGACACTTAGGATGATTCCATATCTTTGCTATTGTGAATAATGCTGCAATAAACATACAAGTGAAAGTATCTTTTTGATGTACTGATTTCTTTTCCTTTGGGTAGATATGCAATAGTGGAATTGCTGGATAGAATGGTAGATCTGTTTTTAGTTCTCTGAGAACTCTCCATACTGTTTTCCATAGAGGCTGTACTAATTTAAATTCCCACCAACAGTGTATAAGTGTTCCCTTTTCTCTTCATTGTCACCAACATCTATTGTTTTTTTTGACTTTTTAAAGGTGGTAATTCTGATTGCCGTAAGATGGCATCTAATTGTGGTTTTAATTTGCATTTCTCTGATGATTAGATGCTCAGCATTTTTTTATATCCTTATTGGCCATTTGTATGTCCTTTTGAAAAATGTATGCTCATGTTCTTTGGCCAAGTTTTAATGGGGTTGTTTGTTTTTCTCTTGTTGAGTTGTTTGAATTCCTTGTAGATTCTGGATACTAGTCCTTTGTTGGATGCATAGTTTGTGAATATTTTGTCCCATTCTTTAGGTAGGCTATTAAGTCTGGTGATTATTTCTGTGAGAAGCTTTTTAGTTTAATTAGGTCCCACTTGTTTATTTTTGTGTTAGTTGTGTTTTCTGTTGGCAGGGGTCTTAGTTATAAATTTGTTGCCTAGACCAATACCCAGAAGAGTTTTTCTGGGGTTTTCTTCTTGGATTTTTATAGTTTCGGATCTTACACTTAAATCTTTAGTCCATCTTGAGTTAATTTTTGTATACAGTGAGATACCGGGATGTAATTTCATTCTTCCACATATGGATATCCAGTTTTCCAAGTGCCACTTATTGAATAGGGTTTCCTTTCCCCAGTGTATGTTTTTTCCTGCTTTGTCTGAGATCAGTTGATTGATGATGTGTGGTTTCATTTCTGGGTTCTCTATTATGTTCCACTGATCAATGTGTTGTTTTTTATACCAGTACCATGCTGTGTTGGTTACTGTAGCCTTGTAGTATAATTCGAAGTCAGGTAATGTGATGCCTCCAGGTTTTTTCTTTTTGCTTAGGATTGCTTTGGCTATTCAGGCTCTTTTGTGGTTCCAAATGAGCCATAGAATTAGTTTTTCTAGATCTGTGAAGTATGATGGGGATTGCACTGAATTTGTAAATCAGTTTGGGTTGTATGGACATTTTAATAATGTTGAGTCTGCACATAGTATGTTTTTCCATTAGTTTGTATCCTTTGTTATTTCTTTCCTCAGATTTTCATAGTACTCCTTGTAGAGATTTTTCACCTTGCTTAAGTATATTCCTAGGTATTTTATCTTCTTTGTAGCTATTGTGAATGATAGTATTTGCTTTGACTCTCAGCTTGAATGTTGTTAGTATATAGAAATGCTACTGATTTATGTGTATTGATTTTGGTATCCTGAGACTTTGTTGAATTTATTTATCCACTCCATGAGACTGTTGATGGACTTTTGGGGTTTTCTATATACAAGACCATATTGTCAGTGCAGAGTGATAGTTTGACCTTCTCTTTCCTGATTTAGATACCCTTAACATTCTCTCTCTTGCCTGATTACTCTGGCTAGGACTTCCAGCACTATTTTGAATAGAAGTGGTGACAGTGGGCATCTCGTCTTCTTCCAGTTCTTAGGGGGAATGCCTTCAACTTTTCCTCATTCAGTATGATGTTGGGTGTGGGTTTGTCATGTATGGCTTTTATAATTCTGAGATATGTTCCTTCTATACCTAGTTTGTTGAGGGTGATTTACATATGTTGAACCATCCTTGCACCCCTGGGATGAAGCCCACTTGGTCCTGGTAGATTACTTTTTGGTGTGCTGTTGAATTCAGTCTGCTAATATTTTATTTAGGATTTTTGCATGTATAGTCAAGGGGATCTTGGTCTCTAGTTTTCTTTTTTTGTTGTGTCCTTTCCTTGCTTTGGTATCAAGGTGATACTGGCTTAGTAAAATGAGTTGGGGAGGATTCCCTCCCTTTCAATATTGTGGAATAATTTCTGTATTACGGGTACCATGTCTTCTTTGTAGGTCTGATAGAATTTGGCTGTGAATCCGTCTGGTCAAGGGCTTTTTTTCTTGGGAGGTTTTTTATTACTGTTTTGATCTCCCTGTTTGTTATTGGTCTATTCAGGAGATCTAGTTCTTCCTGGTTGAGTCTTGAGAGATTGTGTGTTTCCAGGACATTGTCCATTTCCTCTACGTTCTCTTGTTTATGCATGTAAAGATTTACATAATATCCATGGGTGATGTTTTGTATTTCAGTTGTAGTATCATTTTATTTCTGATTGAGCTTATTTGGGCCCTTTCTCTTCTGTTCTTCATTAATCTAGCAAGAGGTCTGTCTATTTTGTTTATCTTTTCAGAGAACCAATATTTTGTTTCATTAATCCTTTGTATTTTTTTCCAATTCATTTAGTTGTACTCTGACCTTTGTTATTTTTTTCCTTCTGCTGGCTTTGGGTTTGGTTTGTTGTTCCTTTTCTAGTTCCTTGAAGTGTGACATTAGGTTGTTAATTTGTGATCTTTCTGTCTTTTTGATGTAGGTATTTAAGGCTATGAATTTTCTCCTGAGGAATGCTTTTGTTGTGTCCCATAGATTTTGATAGCTTGTGTCCCCTTTATCATTCAGTTCAAAGAATTTTTTGATTTCCATCCTAATTTCATTCTTGATCCAGTAATCATTCAGTATCAGGTTGTTTAATTTCCATGACTTTGTGTAGGTTTGAGTGTTTGTCTTGTGATTGATTTCTAGTTTTGTTACACTGTGGTTTGAGAGGTACATGGTATGATTTTGATTTTTTTGAATTTGTTGAGACCTGTTTTGTGGCTTAATGTATGGTCAATCTTGGAGAATATCCCACTTGCTGCTAAGAAGAATGTGTATTCTGTAGTTTTTGAGTGGAATGTTCTGTTAATGTCTCTTAGGTCTATTTGATTTAGAGTTTGGTTTAAGTCCATTGTTTCCTTATTTATCTTCTGGTTTGGTGATTTGTTGAGCTCTGACAGTAGGATGCTGAGTTCCCTGGCAGTTATGATAGTGCAATTTGTTTCTTTGCTTAGCTCTAGTAAAATTTGCTTTATGTATCTTGGAGCTTCTGTGTTGGTTGTATATATATTTAGGATTGTTATTTCTTCTTGTTGAATTGTTCCCTTTACTATTAGATAATGTACCTCTTTGTCTTTCTTTATTTTGTTGGCTTAAAATGAATTATATCTGAAATGAGAATGGCTACACCTGCTCTCTTTTAATTTCCATTTGTGTGGAATATTTCTTTCCATTCTTTCATGTTGAGTCTGTATGCATCCTTGTGGTTTACATGTTTTTCCTGAAGACAGCAGATACTTGGGTTGTGTTTTCTCATCCAATCAGCCAGCCTATGTCTTTTGAGAGGAGGATTTAGTCCATTTACATTAACTGATAGTGTTGAGATGTGGGATGTTATTCTGTTCATCCTGTTGGATTGTCCCTTATTTCTTTGTTTTACTTCTTGTTGTATTGTTTTATAAGAGTTGTTAGCTTTGGGGTTTTTTAAAGATGAATTTATACTGTTGGGTATCTGTTGTACTGATTTGTGTATAGTGCTGTTCTGAGTATTTCATACAGTGCAGGTCTGGTCATGGCAAATTCCCTCAGTGTTTGCTTGTCTGTAAAAGATTAATTTCTCTATCAATTGTGAAACTTAGTTTTGCAGGATACAAAATTCTAGGCTGGCAGTTGTTCTGTTTAAGAAGATTGAAGATGGGTCTTCAATCCCTTCTGGGTTGTAAGATTTCCACTGAGAAGTGTGCAGTCAGCCTGATGGGTTTTCCATTGTAGGCAATTTGATGCTTTGATCTTGCTGCTTGCATAATTTTCTCCTTCATTTTGACTTTGGCCAGGTTGATTACTATGTGTCTTGAAGATGACCTATTTGCTATGAATCTTCCCAGTGTTCCATGTCCATCTCATATATGTATGTCTGAATTTTTGGTGATACCAGAGAAGATTCCCTCAACAATTTCCTCAAATAGTCTTTCCCTGCTTCCAGCTCTTTCTTCTTCTCCCTCAGGGATACCTATAATTTGAATGTTTGTTCACTTCACAAGGTCCCATATCTCTCTCAGTGATTGCTCAGACTTTTTAATACTCTTCTCTGTCTCTTTGAATGACTGGGTTATCTCTGGAGCTTTGTCTTCAAGCTCTGAGACTCTTTCATCTCCTTGGTTTAGCCTGTTATTAAAGCTTTCTACTGTGTTTTGAAATTTCCTAAATGATTCTTTCATTCTTTAGGTTCTATTGTACTGTTTCTTATGTTGTCTAGGTCTCTAGAGACTTTTTCATTTTTTTCATTGATTCCCCGAAATTTTTTTTGGCTTCTTTTTATTGGTTTTCAGCTTTCTCTTCAATTCCATTCATCTTATTTGCCATCCATATTCTGAATTCCATTTCTTTCATTTTGGCTATTTCCTTGTGGATGGAGTCTGCTGCTGTAGCTCCACTGTGTTCCCTTGGGTGTGTTGATCTATTTTGTTTTTTCTTGTTGCCATGGTTCTTTTCTGCTTTCTTGTCATCTGGCTCCTCTTCTCTTAGCTCTGGGTTACTAGGATTGCAGGGCACCTGTTCTCTTTTGCTGGGAACTCTCTCAAACCATGTCTAGGAGGGATGGCAGGGCTGGGGTGTCCTGTGTGAAGTATTGGACCTTGGGGAGGTTCTGCTGGCCCACTGGTAGTAGTGGGGAGTTGGTAGTGGAGTCTTGGGGTCCAGGTACAATTCTGGATTCTCAGGGGTGGAGTTGCAGGCCTTGCAGAGGCCCTGAAGCTACAGGGGCAGAGCCTCAGACTTGGGAACAGTAAGAGATTCAGAGCTGGCTGTGGAGATTTTGTGGGCAGAGTTGCCCTTATAGGGGGCTGTCCTACCAGCATGAGGACTACTGATGCCCAGTCACACTGGCAGGGGTTTTTCTCAGTGGCCCAGCATCTGTGTTGGCAAGCTGGAGTTGCTCTTCTGCCAAGGTTGTCCACCCATAGCTAGGGCCCACTGAGGCAGTCACCCTGGGCTTTCCAAATGGTGTCTGTGGTATCTGGGGCTCCTCCTTTGTTCAGTTCCCCTGCCGAGGAGGAGGTGTGCTCAGCCCTGAGTCACAGGACACAACATGGGGGAGTGTCTGTTCCCTCCCCAGCCTTTTGGGGGAGATGGAAAGGCGACTGCTGGAAGGATGGTTCTCAGGCGAACCTTGGTCCATGTGCCAGAGTGATCAGCATGGTGTTGGTTGCTGAAACCTGGGACTGGCAAGCACCAGATCTGTACTTCATCTGCTCTCTGGTAGAATGTCTCTGCATAGAATCTGAGGAGATTCCCAATCAGCCCAGAGGTCTGCAGTGGAGAAGTAGATCCCACACAGTTCGAGCTGCCTGTAACTTTTGTTTAACTCCTGAAAATCAGTGTCCCCTTGTGTTGCTTCTATACCTCAACAGGGTATAAGGTGATTTTCCTGGCCACCAGAGAAAGCTTTTGGGAGGAGGGTCAAGGTACGCTGTCCAGACTGGGAAGGCTGTTCATGGGGAAGGGGCCACAATTCCCCAACTGGCTGTAGGGAATGGGCTCTGACCTTCTTGTGTTAGCCCTGTGCTCTGCTGTCTGGTTGCATATGGGTATGCCTGAATGCATTGCACTCAGTTGCTATGGCACCTTAAGGTGGGATCTTCTCCACCTGAGGACCCATCCCAGTCTGACAGTGTGGCTTTCCTGTGGGGGGATAGGCACGTCCCTAGATCACCGTGTCCTGGACCCCCACAGTATTCTCCCATTCTGCCCACATGGGCTCCCTTGCCACCTGAGTCCAACTCCCAAACCTCCCTTCTGTGTCCCCCAGCCACCCACTCAATTCTACGGGGCTTGGGATCCAGCCTTCTTGTCTGACTTGCTGGCCTGTGTCTCCAAGAAATGCTGACAAGCAGGGGGCTCCCACATCAGGCACCCTGTGTGCACTGAAGGTCCTCAAGGGGAAATGCATGGGCCCCACTCCCTGTGGAAACCTCAGACTGGAGGACATGCCATGTGGGGAAAGGCAGCCACTTGCCAAATTCTCAGCTCAAACTGCTTTCCCAGTTGTAGTGGGTTGGGGAGGGATGAGGAAGGACAAGAGTCTGAACGGAAGGAAGCTGGCTCTCTGGCCTCTCGGGTCACTCTCCTTGGAGGGGAACCCTACATAGAATGTCCAAGGTCTGGGATCATGCAAGTTCTCCCCACAATTCCTTGGTCACCACAGTGCTTGGGCTCATGGGGGTGGAAAATCTTCCAAGTAACTTGGTAGCCTGTTAATCACCAAAGGTGTGTGGGAGGGAGAAAGGGATCCCTCCTTTACCCCTTCACTTGGCTCTGAGGCTCTTTGGGTTTGACCCTCACCAATATCTTTTTTTCCTTTATCCTGTTCCTTCTCTGCTTCACAGTTTTCCTCTGAGTTCACTGGTGGGCTCTGACACTTCTGATCTACCCTGAGCTGTGTTCCCTCTCCCTTCTCCTTTGTCTGAAACCCTGCCTTCCTTCCAGGACGCCTGGCAAGTGATGTCCCTAGTGAGTCATCTTGCCCCTCTCCTATTTGCTAATTTTAATTGAGGTTTTGCATTCATATTCATTACTGTGTTTTGTCTGTGGGGTGTGTGTGTGTGTACATGACATCTTTGTCATTTTTACTTGGATGATTCTCAAGCACCTCAAACTCAACATGTTCAAAATAGTCTCATGATCTTTGTCCCCAAGCCAACTCATCCTTCATTCTCCCCAGTCTCAGTAAAAGTCACCAATAAGTATGTAGTTGCTCAATTCAGAACTATGTGAGTAAACTTAAAATTCTGCCTGTGCCACCTCACCTCCTATATTCACTCAACCGCCAATGCTGGTTGAAGCTACTTCCTAAACATTGCTTAAAATTGCCCAGTATGCCTCCTGCCACAACTCCACCATCTTTAGCATGACCACTGTGTTTCTACTCTTGGCCCCTTCCAATCCATTCTTCCAACTGCAGCCAAATTGCTCTTCTGGAAATGGGATTGTCATTATATAACCCATCACCACCACCACCAATGCTGCCTGCTTAAAATGCTTCAAAGTCTCCATAGTTCATTTGCTGTAAAAAATAGCTTGCTAGAAACTCCCTGATCTGTCCCTTGTCTGCCTATCCAATAAGAGCAAGGCCCTAGTCTGATAGGACTGTGGCATTATAAAAAGAGTAAGAAATAGATCTCTCTCTGTCTCTCTGTCCCCCACCCACCTTTTTACCATGTAAGGGCACAATGAGAAGGCAGCCATCTGCAAGCCAGGAAGAGAGCCCTCCCTCACATGAAAGGGAATTAGTCAACATCTTGATCTTAGATTTCCCACAGTCCAGAACTGTGAGGAAATTAATTTCTGGCATTTAAACTATCCAGTTTGTGATATTTTGTTATGGCAACCCTAGCAGACTAAGACAATGTATTAGCTAATGTTACATCAAATTTCATAAAGCAGAAACTACAAGAAATATAAGCCTAAGTAAACTGATGAATTCAACTCATTTCTATTAGAATCAATACAAGAATCAAGAAACATAAATTTTTGCAAATTAAACAGCTATGATGTTAGAGAAAAGTGCAATTTATAACTGTCACAAAAAGATAGACTACCTAGAAACAAACCTAGTAATATATGTGCAAAATTTATATGTAAAAAACATTTAATCTTTTACTGAGAAATATCAAATAAGACATAAAAATGGAAGGACATGGCTAACTCTTCGAAAGGAGAATAAATATTGTAAAAATGTCTGAATCTCCTGAATTAATCCATAAATTTGACATTATACAAATAAAGATCCGAGATTATTTTTTGGAACTATATAAGCTGATTTGAAAGTTGATATGGGGGAAAAGATAAGGTGATAGTAAAAAGAATTCTGTATATTATATTAAAGCATGTCATTAAGCTACAGCAACTAAAATAGTTTGATAATGAAGCAGAAATAGGCAGACGTGAATTGAGTCTAAATAAAGACTTAAATTACTATGGGAATTGAAAATGAAATAAACACTGCATTTCAAAGCAGTAGCAAAAAGATGGATTTTTCAATAAATGGGTTAGAACAATGGCTACCAACTTCCCATCTTACTACTTAACAATTGAATCATAGATTTTTTTTATTGTGGTAAGATATACACAACATAAAATTTGTCATTTTAACCATTCTAAGTGTACAATTCAGTCACATTAAGTTCACTCACATTGTTGTGCAACCATTATCACCATTGATCTCCAGGACTTTTTCATCTTCCAAACTTGAAACTCCATACTCTTTGAACAATAGCTCTTCATTCTCCTCTCCCCAGTTCCTAGTAATTACCATTTTCCTTTATGTTTTTATGAATTTGACTACATAGCCCATATAAGTAGAATCATATAATACTTGTCCTTTTGTGACTGGCTTATTACACTAACCATAATATTTTCATGGTTCATTCATGTTGTAGCATGTGTCAGAATTTCCTTCCTTTTTAAGGCTGAATAAAATTCCATTTATGGACATATCACATTTTCTCCCATTAGAGACAAAGTCTCCCTCTGTTGTCCAGGCAAAGTCTCCCTCTGTTGTCCAGGCACAATCATAGCTCGTCGTAACCTTGAACACCTTGGCTCAAGCAATCCTCCTGTCTCAGTCTCCTGAGTAGCTGGGATTACAGGTGTGCACTACAATGCCTGACTAATTTTCCAATTTTTTCAACTATTTTGTAGATAGGGAGTCTCATTATGTTGCCCAGACTGGTTTTGATCTCCTGGCCTCAAGCAATCCTCCCTCCTTGGCCTCCTAAAGTGCTGGGATTACAGGTGTGAGCTACTGTGCCTTGCTGACACATTACATTTTGTTTATCCATTTATCCATCAGTGGACACTTGGGTTGCTTATACATTTAGCCATTGTGAATAATGCTGCTATGAACATGAGTGTATAAGTATCTGTTGAGATCCTGTTTTCAATTCTTTTAGTATATATTCAGAATTGGTATTGTTGAATCATATGGTAATTCAGTGTTAAATTTTTGAGGAACTGCTGATTCGTAATTTTAAGTATAAAATATTAGACCTTAAAGGTACTAAGTAAAAATCACTAAATTTTTTAACATCTAGAGTAAATAAGGTTTTTCTTACCAAGATAGAAAAGCTGAAACCTATAGCAGGAAAGACTTGTTAATTTGACTGCGCAAAAAATTCAAAATTTCTGCACACACAGACACACACACACACATTAAAGAAAAGCTATTTGTAATGTGTGGCAGATGAAGAAATAATTTCTTAATATTGCAAGAGCCCATGTAAATAATTAAGAAAAGGGATGACCATGAAATCCAATATATATGAGAAGCTGTTCAACCTTTCTCATTAATGAAAGAAATAAAATATAAAACAAGAATGTATCATTTTTTCACTTAACAGAGATGAAATACCAAAGTAGATGGGTGTAGTTGTAGACCACACTTCTATGGATGGCAGTTACGCAGCGTCTATTAAAATTCTTTACCCAAGTAATTTCAGTTCTAGGCATTTATCACATATTACTATGTTTATTCTGTCCTGTGACCATAAATTCTACAGTTGCTTAGTGATTGTTCTATGTTTAAGTGGATTCAATGATTACTATCAGTATTTTTTTTAAACCACAGCTTCTTCATTCTGAGTCCTTTATTTCAATTCATGTCTTAAATGGCTGCAATTTACTGTAGGGTTTAGAAACATTTTTATTGTATATATTGAAGGTACACAACATGTTGTTTGATATACTTATCTTGATATACATATATGTAGTGAACTGATTACTACAGTTAAGCAAATTAATGTACCTGTCATTGTTGGTGTATAGAAACACAACTGATTTTTGTGTGCCGATATTGTACCCTGCAACCTTACCTAATTCATTTATTAAATCTAGTAGGCTTTTGGTGGATTCTTTGGAATTTTCTATATGTAGAATCATGTCTTCTGCAAATAGAGATAATTTAGCTTCCTTTCAAACATGTATGCCTTTTCATGCCTATGTTCTCTGGCAAGAACTTCTAGTATAATATTTAGTGGCAGTGTTGGAAATAGGCATCCTTTTCTTTGTCCTGATTTTAGGCATAAAGCTTATAATTTTTCACCTTTGAATATGATGTTAACTGTGGGGTTTTCCTACATGCTCTTTATCATGTTAAGAAAGTTCAGTTTTATTTTTAGTTTGCTTAGTGTTTTTTTAAATCACGAAAGGGCTTTGAGTTTTGTCAAATACTTTTTTTGTGTCTGTTGAAATGATAATGTGGTTTTTGTCATTTTTTCCATTAAAAGGGTGTATAATTGTAACTGATGTTTTGATGTTAATCCAACCTTGTGTCTCTGGGATGAATTCCACCTAATTGTGATGTATAATGCTTTTTACAAATTGCTGGATTAGGTTTCCTAGTATTTTGTCAAGGACTTTTGTGCCCATAATTGTAAGAGAGATTTATCTGTAGTTTTCTTTTCTTCTGATGTCTTTATTTGGTTTTGGTGTTAGGGTAATAGTGGCATCATAAAATGATTTGGTATGTGTACCCTCCTTATATTTTTGTTGAAAGAGTATAAAGAATTAGTATTAATTCTTGAATGTCTGGTAGAATTCACTAGAGAAGCCATCTGGCATAGGCTTTTATTTGTGGGTAGTTTTTGATTACTGATACAATCTCTTAATTTGTTTGGGTCTATTCAGATTGTCTGTTTCTGCCTGAGTCAGTTTTGGTAGTTGTGTCTTTCTAGGAATCTGCCCATTTGATCTATATTATCTTATTTGTTGGTGTACAATTGTTGTTGGTATTCCTTTATAATTCTTTTTATTTCTGTGATGTCAGTAGTAATGTCCCTCCTGTGATTTCTGGTTCTATAATCTGAGACCCGTCTCCCTTTTTGGTTGTGAAACTAGATAAAGTTTTGTCAGTTTTGTTGATTTTTTTCAAAAGATAACATTATTTCATTAATTTGCACTGTAGTCATTATTCCCTTCCTCTGCTTACTTAAATTTACTTTGATCTTTTTTTGCTGTCTTAAGGTAGAAGTTTAGGTTGATTTGAGATCTTTCTTCTTTCTAAATATAGGTATTTATAGCTGCTAATTTTACTCTAAGTACTTCTTTAACTGCATCCGTAAGTTTTGATATCTTCATTATTATTCATCTCAAAATGTTATCTGATTTCTCTTTTGATTTGTTCTTTAACTCATGGATTGGTTTAGAGTGTGTTTTAAATCTCCACATATTTGTGAACTTCCCGAATTTTCCCCTGTTGTTGGTTTCTAATTTTATTCCCCTGTGGTCTAGAACATAATTTGCATTATTTGTATCTTTTAAATTTATTGAGGTGTATTTTATGGCCTAGTGTGTGGCCTATCCTCTAGAATGTTCCATACTTACTTGAGGTACATGTACAGTTTGTTGTTGCCCAGTAGAATATTCTATAGTCTTTTAGGCCTATTTGGTTTGTAGGGTTGTTGAGGTCCTTTATTTCCTTCTTGATCTTCTCTCCAGTTGTTCTATACATTATTGAAAGTGAGGTATTGAAGTCTTCAACTATTATTATGGACTTATCTATTTCATTCTTCATTTATGTCAGTTTTTGCTTCATTTATTTTGTTGCTGTATTACTAAATGCATATGTGCTTATAATTGTTATATTTTTCTAATGGATGGATTCTCTTATAATTATAAAAGACCCCTTTTTGTCTGTAGTAACACTTTTTGTTTTAAAGTCTATTTGGTCTTGTATCAGTGTACCTACTCTACTGTTCTTGTGGTTGCTGTTTGCATAATATATCTTTTTCCATTCTTTCCATTCAATGTATTTGTGTATTGGAATCTAAAGTGTCTCCAGTAGACAATATGTAGCTCATGTTTTCTTAGCCAGTCTAACATCTCTACCTTTTGATTGTATTATTTAGTCTATTCACATTTAATATTATTATTGCATTTTATTTGTGTCTGCCATTTTACTTTTTTCTTTCTATCCCTTTCTTTCAGATGCCGTTCTTTACTTTTTAAAAAAATTTTTAACAGATTTAGGTGTACAAATGGTTTTTGTAACATGGGTGAATTGTATAGTGGTGATGTCTATGATTTTAGTGTACTTGTCACCTGAATAGTGTACATTGTACCCAATAGGTAATTTTTCATCCCATACCCCTGTCCCACTGTCACCCTGCTGAGTCTCCAGTGTCCATTATGTCACTCTGTATAACCATGCATACCCATTGCTTAGCTTCCACCTATAAGTGAGAGCAAGAGGTATTGGCTATTTGTTCCTGACTTACTTCACTTAGATATTGGCCTCCACATCCATCCAAGTTGGTATAAAAGACATTATTTTTCATTCTTTATTATTGCTGAGTAGTATTCCATGGTGTATATGTATACCACATTTCCTTTATCTACTCATCAGTTGATAGGCACTTAGGTTGGTTCCTTATTATTGCAAGTGAGAATTGTGCTGTGATAAACATAAGAGTCCAGGTGTATTTTTTTCTGTTTGTTTGTTTTTAATAAAATGATTTCTTTTCATTTGGGTAGACCCTCAGTAGAGGGATTGCTGGATCAAATGGTAGATCTACTTTTATTTATTTGAGAAATCTCCATACTGCTGTCCATAGAGGTTGTACTAATTTATATTCCCACCAACAATGTATAAGCGCTCCTTTTCATGGCATCCATGCTAGCATCTATTTTTTTTTTTTTGACTTTTTAGTAAGGGCCATTCTAACAGGGGTAAGGTGTTTGTAATTTTAATTTACATTGCCTTGATGATTAGTGATGTTGAGTGTTTTTTCATATATTAGTTGTCCATTTATTTCTCCTCTTTTACAAAAAGTCTCTTCATGTCTTTTGGTGACTTTTTAATGGGGTTATTTGTTTTTTTCTTCCTGATTTGTTTGAGTTCCTTATAGATTCTGGATATTAGTCCTTTGTCAGATGTATAGATTGTGAATAGTTTGTCCCATTCTGTAGGTTGTCTATTGACTCTGTTGGTTATTTCTTTTGCTGTGCAGAAGCTTTTTTGTTTATTTAAATCTCATTTGTTTATTTTTGTTTTTGTTGTACTTGTTTTTGAGGTCTACATCATAAATTCTTTGCCTAGACCAATGTCAAGTATAGCTTTTCCTGCTTTTTTTCTAAAATTTGTTATGTTTTCAAGTTTTACATTTAAATGTATAATTCATCTTGAGTTAATTTTTTTGTATGGAATGCAGTTTCCTTCTTCTGCATATGGCTATCCAATTTTTCTAGCACTATTTATTGAATAGGGTGTCTTTTGCCCTGTGTATGTGTTTGTCTGCTTTGTCAAAGACCAGTTGGTTGTAGGTATTTGCTTTTATTTCTGGGTTGTCTATTCTATTCCATTAATCAATGTGTCTACTTTTATACCAGTACCATGTTGTTTTGGTTACTATCGCCTCGTAGTATAATTTGAATTTGGGTAATGTGATGCCTTCAGAGTTGTTCTCTTTGCTTAGAATTTCTTTGGTTATTTATGCTCTTTTTTGGTTCTGTATGAATTTTAGGATTGTGTTTTCTAATTTTCTAATATGAAAAGTGACATTGGTATTTTGAAAGGAATTGCATTGTATCTGTAGATTACTTTGGGCGGTATGGACATTTTAACAATATTGATTCTTCCAATCCACGAGCATGGGATTCTTTTCCATTTGCTTGTGTCATCTATGATTTCTTTCACCTGTGTTTTGTAGTTCTGCTTGTAGAGATTTTTCACCTTCTTGTTTAAGAATGTTCCTAGGTATTTTTATTTGCAGCTATTTTAAATGTGATTGAGTTCTTGATTTGATTCTCAGCTTGGCTGTTATTAATGTGTAGAAAAGTTACTGATTTCTGTACATTAATTTTGTAACCTGAATCTTTACTTAATTCATTTATCAATTCTGGAGGCTTTTGGAGGCATCTTTAGGGTTTTAGATATAAGATCATATCATCAGTAAACAGGGATGGTTTAACATCCTATTTTCTGATTTGGATGCCCTTAATTTCTTTCTCTTTCTTGATTGCTCTGGCTAGGACTTCCAGTACTCTGTTGAGTAGAAGTGGTGAAAGTGTGTATCCTTGTCCTGTTCCAGTTCTTAGGGAGTATTTTTTCAACTTTTCCCCATTCACTAAGATGTTGGCTCTGGGTTTGTCATATCTAGCTTTTATTATTTTGAGGGATGTTCCTTCTTTGCCTAGTATGTTGAAGGTTTTTGTCATTAAGGCATCCTGGATTTTACTGAATGGTTTTTCTGCATCTATGGAGATGATCATATAGTTTTTGTTTTTAATGTGTTTATGTGGTGAATCACATTTATTGATTTGAATATGTTGAACCACCCTGCATCCCTGGGATGAAACCCAGTTAATTATGGTGAATTATCTTTTTGATGTGCTGTTGGGTTTGTTTTGCTGGAATTTTGTTGAGGATTTTTGTACCTACGATCATGAGGGATATTGGTGAGTAGTTTTCTTTCTTTGTTATGTTCTTTGCTGGTTTTGGTATCTGGGTGATACTGTCTTGGTATAATGTGTTAGGGAGAATTTCTTTCTTCTCAATGTCATGGAACAGTTTAGTGGGATAGGTGTCAGTTCTTCTTCGTAGGTCTGGTAGAGTTTGGCTGTGAATCCTTATGGTCTGGGGCATTTTTTAGTTAGGATATTTTTTACTTCTGATTCAATCTTGCTACTCTTTATTGGTCTGTTCAGAATTGCTATTTCTTCCTGAATCAAGCTTGGTAGGTTGTAAGTTTCCAAAAATGTATCCATTTCCTCTACATATTCTAGTTTGTGTCAGTAGAGATGTTTATAGTAGTCTCAGGTGATATTTTGTGTTTTGTGGAATCAGTTGTAATGTCTCCTTTTTCATTTCTGATAGAGCTAATATAAGTCCTCTCTCTTCTTTTCTTGGTTAATATAACTAAAGATTTATCAACTATGTTGATCTTTTTAAATAACAAATTTTTCATTGAATTGATCCTTTGTATTATTTTTGGGTTTCAATTTCATTTAGTTCTGCTCTGATCTTTGTTATCTCTTTTCTTCTGCTTGCTTTGAGTCCAGTTTGTTCTAGTTTTTCTAGTTCTTTGAGGTGTGACATTAGATTATGATCTTTCTATGTTTGATATAGGCATTGAGTGCCATAATCTTCCCTCTTGGCACTGCTTTTGTATCCCACAGATTTTGGTAACTTCTGCCACCATTGTCATTCAATTCAAGAATTTAAAAAAAATTTCCATCTTGATTTTGTCATTGACCCAATGATTATTCAGCAGAAGGTTCTTTAATTTCCATGTATTTGTATAGTTTGAAAGTTGATTTCTAGTATTATTCTAAGAAGATACATGATATGATTTCAATTTTTTAAAATTTGCTGAGGCTTGTTTTGTGGCCCAACATATCATGTTTCATGGAAAATAGTGTATGTGCTGAAGAGAAGAATGTATATTCTGCAGTTTTGAGGTAGAATCTTCTGTAAATGTTTGTGAGGTCCATTTGATCTAGAGTCACATTTAAGTGGAGTGTTTCCTTTTTGATATTTGCTGCAATAATCTGTCTAGATCTGTCAGTGGAGCATTGAAGTCTCCCACTATTATTATGTTGGTGTTTATTTATTTCCTTAATTCTAGCAGTGTTTGTTGTATGAATCTGAGAGCTCCAGTGTTAGATGCATATATGTTTATGATTGTCATATCTTCTTGTTGAATTGATCCCTTTGTCGTCATATAATGACCATCTTTGTCTTTTTTTATTGTTATTAATTTAAAGTCTGT
Organism: Daubentonia madagascariensis; assembly: GCA_023783475.1. NCBI lineage: Eukaryota > Metazoa > Chordata > Mammalia > Primates > Daubentoniidae > Daubentonia > Daubentonia madagascariensis. The sequence continues at coordinate 109,145 of JAKFHU010000834.1, read as the reverse complement.
TTTATTTCTGCTTGTTTTTGGTTTCCTTTTATGTGGAATATTTTTTCCACCCTTTTACCTGGAGTCTGTGAGAATCTTTACAAGTTAAGTGGATGTCTTGGAGAGAGCAGGTATTTGGCCTGTGCTTTTTAATTCATTCTGCCAGTGTATATCTTTTACGTGGAGCACTTAGACCATTTACATTCAATGTAAATATTGATATATGAGGTATTGCTGCAGACATTATATTGATTTTTACTTTGTTGCTTTGTATTCTCCCTTGTGTTACTGTTTTATAAAAGCTGTGAGTTTTTTCTTTTTAATTTTGGGTGTTTTTATACTGATGAATATTGATGTTTCATTTTGTCATTTAAAACTTCTTTGAGCATTTCCTGTATGGTCAATCTAGTGGTTAAAAATTCCTTTTGCATTTGCTTGTCTGGGAAAGATTTTATTCCTCCTTTCTTTATGAAACTTAGTTGTGCTGGGTACAAAATTCTTGGATGACAGTTCTTCTGATTAAGAACACTAAAGATAGGACCCCAATCCTTCTGGCTTGTAAGATTTATGCTGAGAAGTCCACTGTTAGTCTGATGGTTTTTCTTTGTAAGTTACTTGATAATTTTGTCTCACAGTTCATAGGATTTTATCCTTCACATTGACTTTTGTCAGTCTGATGACAATGTGCCTTGGGGATGTCATGTTTGCAATGAGTCATCCAAGTGTTTCATGACTTTCTTGTATCTGGATGTCTAAATCTCCCGTAAAACCAGGGACGTTTTCCTCTGTTATTCCCTTGGTTTTCCAAGCTTTCTTCTTTTTTCTTCTTCTCCCTCAGAGATAGCTATGATTCTTAAGTTGGGGTGTTTTACCTAATCCTATAGTTCTCAAAGACTTCATTTATTTTTTCTAATTCTTTTTTATTAACTTTTGACAGATTGGGTTAATTCAAAATCCCTGTCTTCAAGCCCTAAAATTCTTTCTTGTGCTTGGTCTAGTCTGTTAAAACTTTCCGCTGTATTTCAAAATCCCCTGAATGACTTTTTTTCCCAGAAATTCTGTTATTTTTTAAGATGTATCTAACTCTTTAGAGAATTTTTAATTCATGTCGTGAATTATATTTTTAGTTTCTTTGGGTAGGTTTTCAACTTTCTTATGGATCCCATTGAGCTGATATGCAATTCATATTTTTTAAAAATTTTTCTTCTTAACAGTAGGGGGAAAGTGTTATTATTTCACTATGAAGTATAATGTTTGATATGTAAAAATTTACCAAAACTGCAGCATCCAGAGAAAAAAATAATGAAATAAAACAAAACTCATTGTGAGTGGTATGTAGGTCATTATCAAACAAACATTTGCTTAATTGTTACACATGTATGGGAGAAACAAAAGGGAATAGAGCTAAAGAAAATGTATGAAAGGTTGAGATCTTCCAAATATTTTTTCTTTTTTAAAAAATTTCAATTGTTTTAGGAGTCAGAAATGTTTTTTTGTTATATAGATGAGTGATATAATGCTGAAGTCAGGTCTTTTAGCATAGCCATCACCCAAATTGTGTACATTGTACCCAATAGGTAAATGTTTATCCCTCACCCCCATCCTCCTTCCCCCTTCTTAGTTTCCAATGTCCATTACACTACTTTATGGACATATATACCATCTTTAGCTCCAATTTATAAGTAAGAATATGTGATGATATTTGTCTTTTCATTCCTGAGATACTTCACTTGGGATAATGGTCTCCAGTTCCATCCAAGTTGCTGAAAAAGACATTAATTCATTTGTTTTTGTGGCTGAGTAATACCATGGTGTGTTTGTATATATGCACTATATTTTCTTTATCCATTCATCAGTTGAGAAGCACTTAGTTGCTTCCATATCTTTGCAACTGTGAATTGTGCTGTGATAAACATTTGGGTGCAGATGTCTTTTTGGTATAATGAGAGTTTTCAACATGATGGGGTGCTCTATTTTATTGAATGTTTTTTATGCATCTATTGAGAGGTCATATGGTTTTTGTTTTTGATTCTGTTTATGTGGGGAATCACATTTTTGATTTGTGTGTGTTCAATTATCCTTGCATCCCTGTGGTGAAACCCACTTAATTGTGGTGAATTATCTTTTTGATGTGCTGTTGGATTTGGTTTGCTAGCATTTTGTTGAGGATTTTTGCATCTATGTTCATGAGGGATATTGGTCTGAAGTTTTCTTATTTTGGTGTGTCCTTTCCTGTTTTGGTATAAGGGTGATACTGGCTTTGTAGAATGAGTTAGGGAGGATTCCCCCCTTCTCCATGTTATGGAACAGTTTCAGCAGGATAAATGTCAGTTCTTGTTTGTAGATCTGATAGAATTCAGCTGTGAATCTGCTTGGTCCTAGGTTTTTTGTTTTTTTTTTTTTGCAGATTTTTTATTACTGTTTCAATCTCACTGTTTGGTATTGGTCTGAGCATGATTTCTATTTCTTCCTGATTCAAGCTTGGGAGGTTTTGTGTTTCCAAAAATTTATCCATTTCCTCTAGATTTTCTAGTTTGTGTGCTTAGAGGTTTTCAAAGTAATCTTGAATTATCTTTTGTATTTCTATGGTATCAGGTGTAATGCCTCCATTTTTATATGTGATTAAGCTTATTTGAATTTTTTCTTTTATTTTCCTGATTAATCTAGCAGTGTCAATTTTGTGTATCAGTTGTTTTTCTTTTCACAGAACAATCTTTTCATTTCATTGATCCTTTGTGTTGTTTTTTGTGTTTCAATTTCATTTAGTTCTGCTCTGATCTTTGTGATTTCTTTTCTTCTGCTAACTTCGGGTTTGGTTTGTTCTTGTTTTCCTAGTTCTTCGAGGTGTGACATTAAGTTGTGATTTGTGATTTTTCTGGTTTTTTTGGGTGTAGGCATTTAGTGGTATGAATTTCCCTCTTAGCACTGCTCTTTCTGTATCCAAGATATTGGTAGCATGTGTCACTGTTGTCATTCAATCTGAAAAATATTTTCATTTCCATCTTGATTTCATCATTGACCCAGGGCTTGTTCAGGAGCAGGAGGTGTTTAATTTCCATGTACTTGTGTAGTTCTGAGAGCTGCTCTTGGAATTGATTTCTAGTTTATTCCACTGTTGTCTGAGGAGGTACATGGTATGATTTCAACTTTTTAAAATTTGCCAAGACTTGTTTTGTGGCCTAACATATGATCTATCTTGGAAAATGTTCTATGTAATGATAAGAAGATTGTGTATTTTTCCATTTTGGTGTAGAATGTTCTGTAAATGTCTGTGATGTCCATTTCTTCCAGAGCCCCATTTAAATCTGGTGTTTCTATGTTTATTTTTGCCTCAATGATCTGCCTAGTTCTGTCAGTGGAGTGTTGACATTCCCAGCTATTACAATGTTGTTTATTTCTTTCCTTAATTCTAGTAGTATTTGTTTTATGAATCCTGAAACTCACATGTTAATTGCATATATATTTAGGATTGTTATATCTTCTTGTTGAATTGATCTCTTCATTATTATATAATGACCGTCTTTGTATTTTTTTTTAACTGGTGTTGATTTAAAGTCTGTTTTATCTGACATAACAATAGTGACTCCTGCTTACTTTTTGTTTCCATTTTCAGGGAATACTTTTTTCCACTCCTTTACCTTGAGTCTACGAGAATCTTTATGAGTTAAGTGGATTTCTTTTAGAGAGCACGTATTTGGGTTGTGTTTTTTTATCCATTCTGCCTATATATATCTTTCATATGAGTCATTTAGGCCATTTACATTTATTGTTAATTTGATATGTGAGATCCTGTACCAGTCATCATGTTAATTGCTATCTAGTTTTTCTCCTTTAGTTACTGTTTTGTTTTTCTCCTTGAGTTACTGTTTTATAAGAGCAGTGAGTTGTTACTTTTGGTTCTTTTTATACTGGAAGGTATCAATTATTCTGTTTGATGTGTAGAGAACTTTTAAGGCTTTCTTGAAGGGCAGGTCTCTTGGTGAACAAATTCCCTTAGTGTTTGCTTGTCTGGGAAAGACTTTATTTCTCCTTTATTTTTGAAGCTTAGAGTTGTGGGATACAAAATTCTTGGCTGGAAGTTACTCTGTTTAGGAAGAGCGATGATAGCAGCCCATTCCCTTCTGGCTTGTCTTGTTTTCCCAGTTCCTTGAGTCTAAATTTGGTTGTGAATTTGTGATTTTTATGTTTTTTGATGTAGGGATTTAGTGCTATGAATTTCCCTCTTAGCACTGCTCTTTCTGTTTCCAAGATTTTGGTAGCGTGTGTCACTTTTGTCATTCAATTTGAAAAATATTTTCATTTCCATCTTGATTTCATCATTGACCCAAGGATTGTTCAGGAGCAGATTGTATAATTTCCATGTGTTTGTGCAGTTTTGAGAGCTCCTCTTGGAATTGATTTCTAGTTTATTCCACTGTGGTTTGAGAAGGCACATGGTATGAGGTTGGTCTGCTGTTATTCTGATGGGTTTTCCTTCATATGTTACTTGATGCTTTCATCTTGCAGCTTGTGGGATTTTCTCCTTTACTTTGACTTTGGCCAGTATGATAAATATGTGCCTTGGAGATGTCTTGTTTGCAATGTATCATCCAGGTTTTCCATGACCTTTTTGTATGTATATATCTAAATCTCTAGCAAGGCCAATGAAGTTTTCCACCATTATTTTCTCAAGTATGTTTTCCAAGGTTTTTGCTTTTTCTTCTTCTTATTCAGGGACACCTATATTTTTTATGTTTGGCTGTCTTACATAGTGCCATTATTCTCAAAGATTTTGTTCATTCTTCTTGATTTTTTCCTTCATTTTTGATGGGCTGGGTTAATTCAAAAGACTGTCTTCAAGCTCTGAAATTCTTTCTTGTGCTTGGTGTAGTTTGTTGTTAAAACTTTCCACTGCATTTTGTACTTCCCTAAATGATTCTTTCATTTTCAGAAGTTCTGTTATATTTTTGAAAACTATCTATCTCTTTAGTCAGTTTTTCACTTATGTTCTGAATTTTTTTCAGTTCTTTGTGTTGTTTTTCAACTTTCCAATAGATCCCATTGAGCTTGTTTGTGATCCATATTTTGAATTCTATGCCTGACATTTCATAAATTTCCTTTTGGATGGGGTCCATTGCTGGAGAGCTGGTGTGATCCTTTGGGGCTGTTGAAATAGCCCACTTTTTCACATTGCCAGAGTCCTTACACTGGGTCCTTCTCATTTGGAATCTCTTCTCTAACTTCAGAACTGCTTTTTGATTCAGATATTATTCTTTTCCTAGAAGTATTGCTCAGTGTAGGGAGGGAGAAGTATGCTGACTTTTGGCTTGAGCAGATAGGTGCCTATTGTTGTATTCCTGGCAATTTGGGTTAGTTGGTCCTTAGGCCCCTGGGGGAATATTTAGGTGCCAGTGGTGGTGGACAAGGTTAGGTAATCCCTGGTTCCCAGGATCATCCCCAGTCCTCAGGCCCCTGTATGGTGTGCTTGAGTCCTGGGGGGACCAGACTGAGACTGGGCTGGCAAACTTGCCCTCACACCTCCCCAAAATCAGGTTCTAGCAATGATAGGGAGGGGCAGGGTTATCTCCTGGTCTGGAAGAATGCTAAGGCAGGGGAAGTGTGGATGCTTTGTGTGCCTGCAACAGAAGAGTTGGGTCCCTCCATGAGATTAGCAGGAGCAAGCAGCTTTGGGGTGCTCAAGCCATCACACCTCCCCCTTTCAGCAGTGACAGTGGTCTCTGTTTTTTGGGGGCACAAAAACACCCAGATCCCCAGCTTCCACTCTGGCTCGGCTGTACCAGACACGGTGGAAGTAGCTCAACCTGCTATTTGCAGGGCTCTCAGAATGGCTGTGGGCTGCAGCTGACGTGCTCAGGTTGGGGAGGGCAGTATTGTCACAGATTTATCTCCAGGTAGGGCAGACTTTTCCCAGTAGAGGCAGGAAGCTGGGAGTGAGGACTTCTTACCCTCCCCTCCCTCAATGGAGGTGGTAGTTTTTGTCTTTGGGTTGTTTGAAAGTGCCTGGACTCCCAAATCCCTTCCTGGCCTGGCTGCATCAGAGGTGGCAGGGAAAGCTCAGACTCCTGTATGCTGGGCTCACAAAATGCCTGGAGGCTGCCACTGAACTGCTCCAGCAGGGGAGGGGAAATTTTGCTAGGGACTTGCCTCCAGTGAGTGTAGGTTCCTCCCAGAAAAAGGAGGCAGCTTGGGGAGATGACTCTTTGCCCTTCCTTTCCTCTCTGCAGGAGGTAGTTTTTGTTATTGGGATGCATGGCAGTGCTTGCTGTGGCTTTTTAAAGGGAAAGGCATGAGAGCTGCTCTCCATGGAAGCCTGGGTATCATGGGCATGCTTTTGGGGGTGGATCTATCATCCCCTGTGGAGCCCTCACCAGCCCTGAATGGGAACAGCTACAGTTTCTTCTGAAACAATGGCAGGAAAAGGGATGATGAGGAGGAGAAGTCTCCCAGTGGGGGAGAGCTGGCATTTTGGTCCCCTATGTCCTGATGGGCCCTCTGGTGTGCTGCACTCTGAGCTGGAAGTAGCCTTCTGTGAATGCCCAAGCTCTGGAGTCCTACAGTCCCCCGAGGATCCACTGGTCCCCTAAGGCTGCCTTGGTCCAAGTGGGTGCTAGGGAATGTTAGTTGTGGATCCAGCAATGTAGAGACCCCAAGGCTGAGATTCCATTGGTCAGGACAGATGTAAAAATGCTGCTTGTTTGTGAAGGGGGGGAAATGAGCCACAACCTCTGTGTAAAACCTAGGTGGAGTCAGCCCAGTATTATTGGGGGTTACAGCCCCACCCCCTTGCAAGCCCATAACTGGCTGTCCTGTGGCACACCCATGCCAAAATCTTGTTCTTGGGAGCAGGGGTGGCCATGTCCACAGCCTTGGGTGGTTGGAGGAGGGGAAGTCCCTGTCTCCACATCACTTATTAGGCTCCAGTTCTTTTGTTCTGGGGTGGGAACCCTCTCTTAGCTCACAGACTCTGTTCTGCACCTGTGTCTCCACTGGGAGGGGTGCAGACAACTTCAGATCATGATACAGGGGCTCTCATGTGCAGGAGAGTGCATGTTCCACTTTCCTTTGTCACAAAAAGCATTTGTGGCACCTCACCATCCCCTTGGGACAGCCTGCCCTATGGGTCAGAACTCCAGGAATACTGCTGCTCTCCTATGTCTCCCTGTTCATTTGTAGTTGTCTCAGTCCAAGCACATTCCAGGGAATGTTCATGTGGGATCTGGTGACAAGGAGCCTGAAGGGCTGTGACTACCTAGGCAGGATAGAGGCATACAGTGGATGTGTAGCAATATGGAGCCCACTGGCTTGGCTTTGGTCCCTGGTGGGGGAACATGAACCTGTGTGGGCTTGCAGGCTGGTGCTCTGTTCTTAAGTTCTCAGATTCCTGATGGAAGCAGCACTTGGACTCATGAGGGTGGAATGGCTCTCTCAACAGACTGGGAGCTGTCAGACTCTCACAGGTGCAAGGGGAGGAAAAATAAACACTCCCACCTACCCTTTCTGCCGTACTCTGAATTCCTTGGGGGTCAATCTCTGCCCAAATCTTGCTCCTTCTTTTTCTGCTCCACAGCTCTTCCAGTGGGATCTCTAGTAAGGGTAAGTTCTGGCACTCTTCCCTCAGTAATCCACCTGGACCATGCTATTTCACCTGAAACTTTTTCTTCTTTTTGGGATGGTATGGCAACCGATGTGCCTAGTCAGCCATCTTGTCCCAAACCCCACTTTTGTTTTCTATACATATCATGTCTTTTTTTCTGTTTCTCTGTTTTGTCTTTACTTCTTTTTTAGTAAGTGAATATTTTCTAAATAGTATTTTAATTTTATTAATGATTTTTTCAGTATATTTTTGATCTTTTTTTAGTGGCTGCTTTAGGATTTACCATATACATCTTAACTTATCAATATGAGCTTCAGATTGATACTAGCTTAATTCCAGTAATGTATAGAAATGTTACGTATTTATAGCTTTATTTTCTTCCCCTTTGTGGCCATTGTTATTCATATTATATTGATTAATGTTACAGACAAAACAATACATTGATCAATTGTTAGTTCACCATCTGTGTGGTCATTTCTCTTCCCCATTACTGCTTTGTACGATAGTACATTATGTACATGTTATTTTACACAATTGTTTTAAAAATCAGTTAAGAGAAGAAAGAGAGTAAATGCATTTCTACTATGTTTTATAAATAAATGGCTACATTTGCAAGTGTTCTTTGTTTTTTCAGGTGGATTTAAATTATCATCTAGGGTCACTTTGCTTTCATCTGTTTGTTAGCAACTACATCCTCTCCAATACTTGTTATTTTCTGCTTTTTTTAAAAATAGTAAACATCCTATTTTTTTGTGAGGGGATATCTCATTGTGGTTTTGATTTGCATTTGTCTAATGATTAGTGATGTTGAGCATTTTTCATGTTTTTTTGCTATTCATATATCATCTTTAGAGAAATATCTATTCAAATCCTCTGACCATTTTATAATCAAATTTTGTCTTTATTGAGTTGTAGAAGTTCTTCATATGTATATTGGGTATTAACTCCTTATCATATATGAGATTTACAGATTTTTTCCCATTCTGTAAGTTTCTTTTTAACACTATTGCCTATGTCCTTTGATGCATAAAAATTTTAGTTTGACGTAGTCCCATTTCCCAATTTTTTCTTTTGTTGCCCATGCTTTTGGTGTCATACCCAAGAAGAAAATCCAATGTCGTGAAGATTTTCCCCTATATTTTCTTCTAATAGTTTTATAGTTGTAGGTCTTACATTTATATCTTTAACCCATTTCAAGTTAATTTTTGTATATGGTGTAAGGTAAGGGTTCAGTTTCATTCTTTTGTATGTGGATATCAACGTTTCCCAATACTATTTGTTAAAGAGACTGTTCTCCTATTAAGTGGTCTTGGCACCCTGTCAAACATCATTTAACCATATGTGTTAAGTTTTTAAAAAATGGGTTCTTTATTCCATTTCATTGGTCTATATGTCTGTCTGTATGCCAGTGCGATGGCTTTAATTACTGTAATATGTTTTGACATCAAGAAGTGGGAGACCTCCAATTCAGTTCTCTTTCGGGATTATTTGGCTATTCAGAATCCCTCATATAGATTTTTATGTGTATTTTTCTATTTCTTCAAAAAATGCAGTGGGATTTTGACAGGGATTACGTTGAATCTGTAGATTACTTTGGGTAGTATTGACTACTAATTGATATATAATAGTTGTACATAATTTTGGGGTACATCTGATATATTGGGCATCTTAACAATATTAAGTCTTCTGATCCATGAACACACATGTCGTTTCATCTATTTGTGTATTTTTTCAGCAATTGTTTTGTAGTTTTCAGTGTACAAGCCTTTTATCTCCTTGGTTAAGTTTATTGTTAAGTATTTTATTCTTTTTGATGCTATTGTAATTGTAATTATTTGATTAATTACCTTTTGGATTGTTTATTATTAGTGTGTAGAAATACAAGTGATATTTGCATGTTGATTTTGTATCCTGCAAATTTACTGAATTTGTGTAATAATTCTAATAGTTTCTTTTTGTGGAGTCTAGAATTTTCCGAATAAGAGATTATGTCATCTTAAACAGAGATAATTTTACTTTTTCCTATCCAATTTGGTTAATTTTCTCCTTCTTTCTTCCTTCTTTCCTTCCTTCCTTCCTTCCTTCCTTCCTTCCCTCCTTCCTTCTTTGGAATTCCAGTACTATGTTGAATAGAAGTGTAGAGACAGAGCATACTTGTCTTGTTCCTGGTCTTAGAGGAAAACCTTTTATTCTTTCACCATTCAGTACAATGTTAGCAGTGGGTTTTTCATATATGGCCTTTATTACATTGAGGCATTTTCTTTCCATTCCTAGTTTGTTGAGTGTTTTTTTGATGAAAGGGTGTTGAATTTTGTTAAATGCTTCTTCTGCATCAATAGAAATGACCATGTGGTTTTTGTCCTTCATTCTGTTACTATGATGTATTATATTGATTGATTTTTGCATGTTGAATCATTCTTTTTTTTTTTTAAAAAAAAATTTTTTTTAGAGACAGGGTCTTGCTCTGTCACCCAGGCTGGAGTGCAGTGGTGTGATCAGAGCTTATTGCAGCCTTGAACTCCCAGACTCAAGTGATTCTCCTGCCTCAGCCTTCCAAAGTGCTGGGATCACAGGTGTGAGCCACCATGCCTGGCCTTGAATCATTCTTTCATCCCAGCAATAAATCCCACTTGGTGATCAGGGATATTGGTCTGTAGGTTTCTTTTCATGCAGTGTCTTTGTTTGCCTTTGATATCAGGGTAATGCTGGCCTCATGGAATGAGTTTTTAAATGTTACTTGTATTCATTTTTATGGATGAGTTTGAGGAACACTGGCTTCTAATCCTTCTTTCAATATTTGGTAGAATTCATCAGTGTTGCAATTCTGGAGTCTGGTGCTCAGCCATTCCTTAGTAGGAGGTTTTTGAATACCAGTTCAGTCTCCTTGTCATTATCAGTCAGTCACTTTTTTATTTCTTCAGATTTAGTCTTGGAAGGTTGTGTTTTTTTAGGAATTTATCCACTTCGTCTATGTTATCCAATTTGTTGGCATACAATTGATTGTTCATAGTATTTCTTAGAATCCTTTGGTTTCTATGGCATGGGTTGTAATGTCCTCTCTTTAGTTTCTGATTTTATTTAGTTGAGTCTTTTTTTCTTAGTTAATCTAGCAAAGAGTTTGTCAATTTTGTTGTTCTTTTCAAAAAGCAACTCTTAGTTGTGTTATTTTTATATTTCATTTATCTCTTCTCCAATCTTTAGTATTTTCTTCCTTCTGTTAGCTGTGGGTATAGTTTTTTCCCTTTAGTTTCCTAAGGTGTAAAGTTAGGTTGTTGATTTGCAATCTTTTTACTTTTTAAAATGTACATATTTATAGCTATAAATTTCCCTCTTAGCACTGCTTTTGCTGCCTCTCAGATTTTTGGAACACTGTATTTTCACTTTCCTTTATCTCAAGATATTTTCTAATTTCTCTTTTGGTTTTTTTTTGTGCCATTGTTGTTTAAGAGTGTGTTGTTTAATTTCCACATATTTGTGTATTTTCATTTTCATTATGCTATTATTGATTTTCTAGTTCATGCCAGTGTTAATGAGAAAACATAGTTTGTATGATATCATTCTTTTAAAATTTGTTGAATTTTTTTTTGTGGTCTAACATGTGATCTATACTGAGGAATTTTTGTGTGCACTTGAGAATGTGTATTCTGATTTTGCTGGGTGACTGTGTTCTGTACTTGTCTGTTAGGTCTGTATGGTCCATGGTGTTGTTCAGGTCTTCTGTTTCCTTACTGATTTTCTGTCGGGTGTTCTATCCATCATTAAAAGTGAGGTGTTGACGTCTCCTACCTTTATTGGGTGTTGTCTGTTTTTCCATTCAGTTCTGTAAATCTTTGCATCAGAAATTTAGGAGCTCTGATATTGGCTGCATATATTAATATATTTGTAATTGTTTTGTCTTTGTGATGAATTGAACTTTTTATTATATAATATCATTCTTTTCCCTTGGGAATATTTTTGACTTTAAATGTATTTTGTATGATATTAGTATAGCCACTCCTGTTTTAGTTACCATTTGCATGGAACACATTTTTCTATTTTTTTAAATTTTCAGCCTTGTGTTTCCTTAGATCTAAATGAGTCTCTTGTAGACAGGATAAAGTTAGATCCTTTGTTAAAATCCACTTTTTCAATTTACATTTAAAGTAATTGCTGATAAGTTGCTTGCTTCAGCAGCACATTTACTAGAATTGAAATGATACAGAGAAGATTAGCATGGCCCCTGTGCTAGGATGACAGGCAAATTTGAGAAGCATTCTATATTTAAAAAAAAGTAATTGCTGATAGGGAAGGACTTACTCTTGCTGTTTGTTAATTATTTCCTGTATGTCTTGTCGATTTTTGACCTTTGTTCCCTCTCTTACTGCCTTCTTTTGTGTTTTGTTGATTTTTGTTTGTGGTGACATGCTTTGATTCCCTTCTTGTTTCCCTTTGTGTATATTCTATAGATATTTTCTTTGTGGTTTCATAGGTATTACAAAAAAATCTCAAATTCTTAACAATCTATTGTAAATTGATAACAACTTAACTTCAGTTGCATGCAAAAACTCTCCTCCTTCACCATTCTTTGCCCCATCTTATGTTACTGATGTCACAAATTTACATCTTTATATACTATGTATCCATTAACATAGACTTTAATATTTTTTGGTTTATAATTCTATACAAGAATTAAAAGTGGATTTATGTACAAAAACTATATAATAAAGTCTCTGTATATGTCCATATATTTACCTTTACTGGAGAACTTTATATTTCCATATGACTTCATGTTGCTGTGTAGCATCCTTATGTTTCAACTTGAAAGACACCCTCCAGCATTTCTTGTAGAGCGGATCTAGTAGTAATGAACTCCCTCAGCTTGTGTCAATCTGGGAAAGTCTTCACTTCTCCTTTATTTTTGAAGTTTAGTTTAGCTGGATATAGTATTCTTGGTCGACACTGCTTTTTTCTTTCAGCACTTTGAATATATCATCTCCCTTCCTTTTGGCCTGAAAGGTTTTTGCTGAGAAATCCACTGGCAATTTTTTAAAGGTTTTCTTGTACATGACAAGTCACTTTGTCTTGCTGATTTCAAGATTTTCTCTTTGTCTTTAACTTCGGACAGTTTGTTTATATGTCTCTGTATGAGTTTCTTTGGGTTACATTAGTAACCATCTGTTGAGCTTCTGGAATTTGTATGTCCATTTGTTTACTCAAATTTGGGAAGCTTTTGGCCATTATTTCTTCAAATATACTCTGTTCCCTCTTCCCTCTCTTTTTTTTCTGTGACTGCCATAATGCATGTATTGATCTGCTTGATGGTGTCCTATAAGTCCCTTAGGCTCTCTTTATTTTTCTTAATTCATTATTTTTGTTCCAATGACTGAATCATTTGAAATGATCTGTCTTCAAATTCACTGATTCTTTCTTTTCTGCCTGATCCAATCTGCTGCCAAATCCCTGTAGTAATATTTTCAATTCTGTATTTTTCAGCTCCAGAATATTTTCAAGTTTTTTTTTATAGGTTTTGTTTCTTTATCATTCTGTACTTAATGTGTCTTTTTTATTCTGGCTGTTTTTCCTAAGATTTTCTCTTTATCACTGATTTTAAGGCTGTGTCTTGGTGTGAATTTCTTCCTTTTTATTATACTTGGGGTTATTGAACTTATTAGGTCTGTAGGTTTAGATTTTTCATTAAATTTGGAAAATTTTAGTCATTATTCATTCAAATATCTTTTCTGTTCTCCTCCCAACCTCATGCACTTAGAGGGTCTAATTACACATGTATTAGGTATTTGAAGTTGTCTGACAGCTCACTAATGCACTATTCTTATTTTGTTCTCCTCTGTGTTTCATTTGGGCAGATTTATTGCTATTTTTTCAAATTCACCAATCTTTTTTTCTACAATGTCTAATCTGCTGTTAATATCATCCATGATTATTAATTTCACACATTGTAGTTTGTATCTCTAGAAATTCAATTTGTCTTTTTATATCTTCTTTGTCCCTATTAATATCTAAATTTTTCTAGCTTCTTGACATTGAAAGAAGTTATGTAACTATTTTAATGTCCTTTCTACTAATTCTATTATTTTTATCATTTTGGAGTTGGTTTTGATTAATTTTTCCCACTATGGGCATATTTTTCTGTCTCTTTGAATACCTGGTATGCAAATTATGCTTGGTATGGGAATTATGTCAGGACCCTGTGGCAATATGAACACCTAAAAGACAATAACAGTGCTCAACAGTTTGCTCTAGGGGAAAATGAGCCTTTCCTAACTCTTTAGCTGGCTTCTCATAGAATGTGCACAGAGGATCGAACTCAACAAAGACTGAGGATAAGATATGGAAAATTTTAGGTGGGGAGGAGTGAAGCTGAGGAGTGTTGGTAGGATGGTTTTTCTCTTCTCAGGACTGAGGAGGCAAGGCCAATAGTTGAGTGTGGAGGAAAATTAGAAGGACAGTGACTTGAGGAATATGAAATGTGCTCAGGGCTGTGGCTGGATGATGAGAAATCAACCAAAAAGTATCAGGATGATTATTTTAATGGCTCATCCTAGCTGAAGTTAGGTCATAGGCTAGGAACAGTGGGTAGTGGTATTGCCCAGGCAGGAATCCTCATGACATTCTCTAGATCCCTAAGTTTTCCCAAGTTTCCAAGCAATTCCTTGAGCAGAAAGCCTCCCCAGTCTGCTGAGCCTGCCAGCTCAGGTCACACTCTCCTTTGTTAGTCATTCCACACCTCTGCACAGCACTGCTCTCCATCAGATGGCAATGGCTGGGGTTCTGCATGATTTTGCAGAGTCCCACCACTCTGTAACTCTTTCTGGATACTGCAGAAAACTCAGATTCATTTCTTTGATTTTCTAGTTTAAGTTTCAGAGTTGATCATTTGCCTCTCTACTTCTTCCTCCTTTTCTTCACATTCTCCCTCATTCCTATGTAACTGTACAATCATTCCCTTTTTCTTTGAATCTCTATTCTTGGGAGTAATGTGTAAAATTCACTCTCACTTCAGAATTTTTTGAAAAAAATTCCTTATCTCTAGTTTCCTCTTTACATATTTGTGGCAATTATTAGTTACTTCCCAAAAGTTCATTTTCCCTTCTTTTCTGCACATGTATCTTCCCAGCATGACTACATTTCCCTGGTTCCCTTGCAGCTAGGTAAGGCAATGTAACTAAATTTTTGCCAATAGAATATGAGCAGAAGTTGTGTGTGCAATATCTGCCTCACTTGCTTAAAATAAATGGTTTTTCTTGAGCTGTCTGTTGTGTCCCTTCTACAAGCTGAAATGTAGAGGTCCTGGCAACTTCATCATGGTGAAGAAAATCATAGCCTAGGAGTCAAGATTCATTGACTGGGAATGAACTGGAGCAAGTCCACATTATCAACCTGGAAGCTACCCCACCACTCAAGCACACCTTCAGATTGTTGAGTGAAAGGGAACTAAATGAAGCCCCCATACATTTGGGCCTCTTCATTTTGGCAGTTTCGGCTTTAACCTAACTGATACACATTTATTCCTGAATGGTAACATATCATTAACATCACAGGAAGGGAATTCCTTGTTCACGTGTCTTTTATTTTGTTGTAGAAATGGTAACCTGCTTGGGCTTGATGCTACTAAGGCAGACCTTCTCTGTGTAACTATTTCTATCGATGACCCATCCATAATGACAACTAACATGGTTTCTAAAATGGATTCATGTACAGCATTTTATTTAGTCCAAAGAAAAATCCTGAAGATAGGTATTATTATTCCCATTCTATAGATTGAATAATTGGGATTCAGGGATATTATGAAACTTATACAAATTTAACACAGCTATGTAAGTAACAGTAAGGTCTCAAAGATGTTAGTGAGCTATTTAGTTTAGTGCTTGTTCCAAGTATATATTTGGTGCCTGGTAAAATTAGAACCACTTGAAGTGCTTTTTAATAACAAACCCACAGATATCTAGCCTGCTCTCTGCTTGCTAGACAATACAGAAGAAAAAACATACATTTGTAAATAGGTGCTAAATTGGGGGAAGAGAAAATAAAATATTGCCAACCTCTTGTCAGGCATTAGGTACCTGGACAATGAGGTAAATCTTTTCATTATTATAATTGAGTGCTGGAGAAGTTAAGAGATTCACCCAAAGTCACACAACCAGTAGCTTTCAGGGTTGGGATTTGACCCCTGATCTGTAAAGACTCTGAAGCCCATGTTATTGTCACCAAAGCCTGGGGGTCACCCCTGCATGAGACAGAGGCTCCATAGACAGAATGACCACTTCCCTCCAGGGAGTTAGGGAAGGCTTGGCAGAAGAGATGGAGTTAGATCTGGTGGGATTTGGATAGGGAGAGAAAATGTGGAGGCTGGGCGAGGGAAGCAGCAAGGAGGTAGGGGAGCCAAGGTGTGAGTGAAGGATGGTGAGGAGCTAGCTTTGTTAGGGGGTTGGCTTATGCAGACAAGTGTGGGTACGTTCGCTTCTAGTCTTCCATGGAAAGCAGTCCGGAAATGCCAGCTGCCTGCCTGACACCCTCTCTTCAGTCCCTCCATATGTGTGGACACATTCTGAGCACCTGAGTCTGGGTCTGCCCTGCCCCAGACTCTGTGAGTAGGGACAGAGGGAGTGTCCTGCTGCTCTGCCTGGGCTCGACCCTTTCTACACATTTGGATCAGAAGTCTGAACTGGCCTTTGTGTGAACCCCAATGACAGCCAAGTCCTCAGCAAAGAGGCACTTAATTTAATTGCTCCTTCAGGGTCCACTTAGAGTAATCACTGTGAACAGCTCTCTCTATTGTGTCCCTCAGGTAGCAACAGACATTGCTAAAGTTGAGTCACATATTCTTGGCAAGGTCGGCTTAAATATGGGAAGGAAACTGTCCTGTCTAGACTGTTCTTGTCTCACATTGCACACTGCCTCAATGTCTCCATTTTTCCAACCTCGATTGTGGTTGACAGTGAGGGGATGGCCAAACATAAAACCTATTAGCTCCAGAAACGTGAAATAACTTTTTCAAGGTAATTATGAGTGTTCTGAGGATGGTTCTTTCCATTGAGTGATATAAAAAATTAAGGAAAATTCTGTTCATAATTCTAAGTCTGCTTAATTTGAATCATTAACTATGTAAAAGACCTGATGGTGTTTGTTGAGCTGACCCAGGGTCAGTAACATTTGAATATTTCTTCCTGTGTGTTATTACTATTTGACCAGAAAATGAAATAATAGAGTAAATGGGGCACCAAAACCTGTTGAGAATTTTTGGTTTGCACTGCACACTCAATCATAAATATGATCATAAAAATTCTTGCTTTTTCTTTTCCTTGGCTTTTATTTGATATTTTGATGGGGTTGGACTTAGAGAGGCAGCTAACAAATTACACATCAAAGATTCTGGACTGGAATCCCAAAGCTTCGGGACCAGATACCATCTTTGTCACTCATACTCAGTGGGACTAGGGTAAGTCACTTGGATTCATTTGTGACTTTCCAGGAAATAGATTGATAAGGTCATTTGAAATGTCTTTCAATTTAAACCTGAACATATGAGATTTTGACATGTTCTTATTTATAGTTTTCTGTTCTTGAAACATGTTTGTAATAGACATATCTACCTTCATATAAAATTAAAAGACATTGGATTAATTATATGGTGTCTGAAAATCCTTGAACCCCTGTAGAGATAAAAATAATGAAAGTAGTCAAGTTCTCATTATTAATTAAGCACCTTAAAAGATAATAATTCTCCATTTGTGAAACTATGGAAAATAAATTGGAACTAAGAGAAAATTTCACTACAAATAAATTGCATTCCATGTAAAATTCGATCTATCCTTAGGAAAACCTCAATGAAATGAACTTTTTAATTTCAGGGATTTTGAGGGCACCTATTGTTGTTTCTTTAAAGTGGTAAAAAAATCATCCAAGATATTTATTACAGTTTTATTTTCTCAGAAGCTTGAGTGCCAAAGGGTTTGATAAATGTGGAAAATAATCACTGTTTAAATATCCTATTGCCTCACATGTGGGGAGTCACTGTGTTTTGTGAATGTAGTAAATGTAGTATGTGTTTAATGTTGGCAATGGGTACATGAAAGTGTGTTCTTTTCTTTCCATCCTTGGTAATAATCTTGTGATGTTTGATGAGAATTAAAGCCAAACCCTATGGACCTTGGGGGAGCAAGGTCTTTGTTGTTATTGTTTTCAGAAGAAGAAATAACTGGCTGAGGTCCAACAGAGATATGGTTATTCTCATAGAAAGAGTGTTGGCACCCTGATTCTTTGATCTCCTCTTGACCTATTAGTGGAGGAGACTGTCCACCTGCCCTGGAAATCACAGTGTGTGGGTAATGATCTGAGGGCTAATTTGTTCCCTGGATTTGAATGTGTTTGTTGAAACTTCCTTGTGCTCAGCACCTGTTCAAAACCTCCATTTATGTGGCAGGGTTTTTTTTAACCTCACTCTGGAGCTGAGTTAAAGAAAGATGGAGTTCAAGGTTTCCTTCAAATAGGCTGTCTTGGTGCTGCAGGAACAGTGTGTGACAGACCCAGCACTCTGCTGCTCGGTTTGTGCTCCGTGGTGGATGTTTGTCTCCTCCTGGGTGCAGCTGCAGGTGCTGCCTCTGGTTTGTTTGTGACATGCACTGGGGAGGAACCATGACGTCCTGCTTGCTGAAGAGTCAGGTGGCTAAAATCCTATGGAGGATATCGGGGGAAGTGCAGAAACCTCACACTGGGACATCGGTGGGACAAATCCATTTCTGTTCCTTTCATCCTGAAGTTAAACAGGAATCACTCACTGGGTAAGGAGAAGTAAAGTTACAGTTATTTCTCCAGATCTGCAACTCACACTGAACAAAAGTAATTATTCCAATCTTTTTGCTTCAGACAAAAATGAAATCAGCTAAAGCATATTGTATTTGTTATATCCACTGAAGTTGTTGAGCTGTCCTGGAACCTTGCTGCTGGGAAGATACGCAGGTGGAGCCCCATCATTTCCATCATCTTTGATAGGACTCCACGGTGATGTAGCCTCGCTGCTCAGACTCATAGATTTTATGCTCTTCTATTCAAAGAGCAGTCTTCACCTCACAAAATGGTGACAGGACCCAGATTGGAGGTGAGGTTTGGTCATTTGTGTAAACTTTTTAATGTTTTAATGGTAAATACATTTCTTGAAGTTTGACAAAAACCAGAATTTTAATTAAAAGGGAACATCTTCCTTAACTCTCTTAATGAATAAAGGAGTTGAAAAGGAGGGACAAGCAACCGTGTACCATGCTGATTGTATCTTAAACAATACAGAATGTGCCGTGTCTTGAGAATAGAAGTCATTCTGCTGTTATTCATACTAGACTGTCCTTTGGCATTATCTCAACACACATACTTTAGTGCCCACCCGCTGTCTGCCAGGCCCGGGGCCAACTGCCAAGAAGGGATGTCCAGAGACCCATGGGGCATATATGAACCATAGGGAGACAGTTGGGTAACCTGATCACGCAGTGACATGTAACGGGTTCTAGGATGGAAGGTGGACCTACTCCTGGGAGGACATGAAGGAGACAGTGGGCCTTTCTCCCCAGGGAAGGACGTTTGGGAAGGAGGGTGGTGATGATTGTGCTGGTTGATGAGGAGGGCATTCCTGGCTGACGGCCTTGCGAGAACAAAACCAAGAAACCAGGCATGGCCCGGTGCATTGGGCCATGTGGGAGTGCTGTGCGTGTCTGGGGCTGCAGCTTGGGGTTGGGGGACTGGGAAGAGTGGCTGCAGGGGAGGGGGTCAGGAGGAGCCATGGGAAGCAGTTATTCTGTCAGCAGTGGGGAGCCACAGAAGAATTGTTAGAAGGAGAATTATAAGATACATATGCCTTTTAGAAGGATCATTCTATAGAAAAATCAGAAAATACAGACCAGCAAAATCAAGGAAATGACAATCAGTCCTGATTCACCCCCACTGTTCAAACTCTGGTCTATCACTCACCAGTTGTTTTTTCCACAGGTACATATACAAATGAACAAACATGCTTTAACAAAAAAATGAGATCCTATTGTACATGTTACTTTTAATCTTTTTCATTCCACTTTTTACAAGTATCAGTAAAACACTTCCAAAGCCTTATTTTGATAACTGCACAGCATTTTATTATATCAATATACCATAATATACTCATGGTTAAGAGTATAGGTTGCTTTTAATGTTCACTATTATAAATAGCACTGCTCTGACACCCTTAGGATGTTTGAATTAATTCCTTAGGATGAATTTCCAGAAGGGAAAGTTCTGGTCAATGGAATACATATTTTATTTGTTTGGTTTTCATTTCAGTAGATTTAGGGGTGCAAGTGATTTTGGTCACATGGATGAATTGTACAGTGGTGATGTCTGGGTTTTTAGTGTACCTGTCACCAAATAGCGTACAATGAACCTGATAGGTAGTTTTTCTTCCCTCATCCCCTCCCACCCTCCCCCCTTCTGAGTCTCCAATGTCCATTTTACCACTCTTTATGCCCCTGTGTACCTGTAGCTTAGCTCCCAGTTATAAGTGAGAACATGTGGTATTTGGGTTTCCATTCATGCATTATTTCACTTTGGATAATGGCCTCTAGTTCAATCCAAGTTGCTGCAAAAGACATTATTTCATTCTTTTTTATGGATGAGTAGGAAATACACATTTTAAAAGGCCTGCATCTTTGCACGATGCTAATGCTAGTCAATAGCGTGCTTTTCTAATGTTGCCAAATCATGGATGATAAGAGGGGACATTGATTTAATTTGCATTTCTTTGAATGAGGTTGAATGATGCTTCATGGGTTTAATTGGCCATTTGTATTTACTTTGTATGAACTGAGTGTTCATGCCCTTTGCAATATTGGTCTATTTGTCTGAATTAACATGTCCTAGTGCATTCTTATATTATCATTCATGCCATAATGTGAGGTGTGAATGAGACATGGTAGCAGCCTTCCTTAGCACCTGTCTCCTTTATCTCTCCAGCCCTGAAATCACATGAAGCTGTGGGTGGAGATTCATCTGATAGTCCGGGAAAACCCTCTCAGCCCAAGGACCATGAGTAACCAGACGCCGGTAACGGAGTTTATCCTGCAGGGCTTTTCAGAGCACCCAGAATACCGGGTGCTCTTATTCAGCTGTTTCCTCTCCCTTTACTCTGTGGCCCTCACAGGCAATGTCCTCATCATCTTGGCCATCACCTTCAACCCTGGGCTCCACACCCCCATGTACTTTTTCCTGTTCAACTTGGCTACTATGGACATTATCTGCACCTCTTCCGTCATGCCGAAGGCCCTGGCGGGTCTGGTGTCCAAGGAGAGCTCCATCTCCTATGGGGGCTGCATGGCCCAGCTCTATTTTCTCACGTGGGCTGCATCTTCTGAGCTGCTCCTCCTCACAGTCATGGCCTATGACCGGTATGCAGCCATCTGCCACCCCCTGCATTACAGCACCATGATGAGCAGGGCGTTCTGCAGTATGCTGGCTGCAGGTGTGTGGGTGCTCTGCACCTTCAACACGGCCATCCACACGGGGCTGATGCTGCGCTTGAATTTCTGTGGCCCTAATGTCATTACCCATTTCTTCTGTGAGGCCCCTCCTCTGCTACTTCTCTCCTGTAGCTCCACCTATGTGAACAGCATCATGATTGTCCTGGCTGATGCCTTTTACGGCATATTGAACTTCCTCATGACCATTGTGTCATATGGCTTCATCATCTCCAGCATCCTGAAGATGCGGACTGTGGAAGGGAAGCAGAAAGCCTTCTCCACCTGCTCGTCCCACCTAATTGTGGTGTGCATGTATTACACCGCTGTCTTCTATGCCTACATAAGCCCCGTCTCCAGCTACAGTGCAGAGAAGAGCAAGTTGGCTGGCGTGCTGTACACCATGTTGAGTCCTACCCTCAACCCCCTCATCTATACTTTGAGAAACAAGGAGGTTAAAGCAGCCCTCAGGAAGCTTTTCCCCTTCTTCAGACATTAATTTCTGGGGAAGAACCTTTGTGTGAGGGGTCTGACTTCAGGTCTGGAAGTTCAGCAAACCTGTCTCTCCCACTCCAGCAGAATATCTGCAGGGATGAGCTCAGGTGACCTAGTGCTCCAAGACTGGCTGGTGGGAGGATTCTGGTTGGGTGTGACCACAAGCCTCTGAGACATGGGATCTCACTGTCTGACCCCAGGGTGATGTCAGTGCTAAATTGACAGGGAAACAAAGCTCTTTGGGAGAAGAAAAATGCTCCTTGTGTTTTAGACTTATAGACATACCAATTTTTTTTTTATTCTTTTGTGTGTGCAATGTTCAGGGTGGAAATCCTGAAATTACACCTAGAGTTTAGGTGTGGAGGCCTGAAAAGTTAGGCAGGATTGTGGACACCACAGCACGTGGAGGATTTTGAGACTGAGGAACTGCTTTAAGGTGACCACTGGCTCCTAAGATCCCTTCTGCCCCCATTATCTTCCCTCAGCTCTTTCCTCTGGAGCCAGCTGGACCTTGACAATAGTTTGATTCTAATGCAAACTGCTCTTTCTGTTTTTCTCTTTTTTCTCAGTAACACTCAAGGTCAAATGCATTATTAGGACCCCTACTTTGCTTTGAATAGTAGAAATTCTCACTTTAACACCTAGAAAAATGTGCAAGATTTGTCCCCCCTCCTTGAACTTCTTCTCAGATCATGAGTATGTGACCTACCTCACTGGCCTAGAGTGGGGACAATTCTATGACTCGGCTCTCATAAGTTATACAGCATTGTGACAAGGCATTGATGTCCTTTCATTGTTTCAGAATAAAACTGGGTAGACAAATCTTCCTCATCTAATGAAGACAGGTCTTGCATTTGTGCTTTGTGCTATTAGAAAAGTGTCCTGGAAAATCCATTCTCTTTATTATGACCCACTGAAGATAAAAGAAGTATAATAAGAGGTGAATATTTACCTGTATTTTTGGAATTTAATAAAAACATATATAGTTTGCTATTGTAGGTGGATGCTGAGATAGAGTTTGATATTTGATTTAGAAGGGATGGATTGTCCGTGGTTCTTCATCCAGTATTCTCACTATCATTCATCAGAAGCATGTTGATTTTGAACACGAAATTCAAGAATTTGATGAACTGTGGCTGACTGTGGCTTTGTCATATAGATTGTTACAGACCAGGTTTCATGTCTTCTAATAGCATTCTGACTCCCAAATAACATGTTGAACCCTCAGTGGTCCTGGAGACTTTCCAAAGAACAGTGCTTTGAAAACTACCACCAATGACTCAATATGATCACTAACAGATTTTCAACATGGCATGAAAAGTATTTATTGTGTTCTTCATCTTAGTTTCTTATGATTTTTATATTTTCTATGTTTCAATGGATCTAAAAAATACAAAAGCACTTGGACAAGTATTGGGAGTCTAAGAGAGCATTACTAATTTGACAAAACAGAAATATGAGACTTGATCTCTGTTCTTACCAAGCTGGTGATCCAGTTGATCACACACTAGCACCCATGGTGATGAACATAAACACAAAAGGCATAGAGAGTGCCGTTTGTCGGGTGTGTAGTGATGGTGTTGTAGACACTCAGAGAGGGAGTGTGAGTGTGACAGCAGCCCTGAACTGGGGGGGGACTCAGGACCCCACAGGCACCCAGCAGGCAGTACCTTCTATGACTTCACATTATCAAGTCTTTAAGAGCCACAGAGTGGAAGTGATACAACTTCTGTTTTACCTTTTTCTCTGCTTTTTGTCTTTGATAATGTGTATCAGTCAAGGAAAGCAAAGAAAGTCTTTCTTTGAAAGATTTCCCAACCACAAGTGCTTATCTTCTTGGCTTTCCTGACTCAAGCAGACTTCCTCTAAGTGGTAGAAACCAGACCGGTTTGCCAGCATCAGCAACCATAAAATGATGGATCTGCCTGGTGAACACAGGATATGGGTCTGCAGTGCACCCAGCTGCCTTTCTGCAGAGGCTGCTTCACAAACTGAAATCTTAGCCACATTTCTGTCCTTTGGCCCCAGACAAGAAGGTAGTTGTATGCTTGTGTTTCATATTGGCTTTCCTTCCTTTTTCTTCAGTTTAGGAATGAACTTGGATGCAACTACATCAGGGTTTGTCAACCTGAACAGTATTGGCATTTCGAGCTGGATCATTGTTGTGAGAGCCGTCCTGTGCATGGTAGGGCATTTAGCTGCATCCTTGGCCTCTGTCAACCAGATGCCTGTAGGACTGTTCCAGTTGTGACAACCAAGAATGTCTCTAGACATTGCCATATATCTCTGGCTGCAGGGAAGGACCACTCCTGGATGAGAACCACTGATCTACAGCCAACCAGAGAGGGTCTTTCTCATACTGGAAGGATGTTGTGTTGCTGCTGTGCCCCTTACATCACTATGACCACTGCCTCTAGCTAACATGAGAGTGGCCACATGCCAGGTCTGGGGATGAAGTACTACCACAAATTGTTCCTAGCTTTCCACTAAGACTATAAGGGGCCAGATAACGTGTCCAAGTCACACAATGAGTGGGTGGTAGACTTGGGATTTGAATGGAAGCTCCATGAATCCAGAGAATAAGCTGTTGACCACCAAGGCATGTTATGGCCCATCATGGACTCCAGCTTCTGATGCTGTCTGTAGTTGGGACAAGGGACTTTGTTGAGAAGCAGCAAGCCCTCTGATGCTCTTGCCCAGCATGACCAATGAGTCTGGAAGAGCAGTCTTTTTGAAGGGTAACATTTGGCCTCAGCAGAGGGCACAAGATTTCAATCCTACTGCCTTTTGTGAGAGCGACTGAATTGGTGCAATGTCTGACATTTAATTACGGAGATGGGAGACCTGAGCCATTTTTCCCAGGAGCAGATCTCATAGGGCCCTGTCTTGTAGGTGTAGAAATTTATTCTAGAGAAAGGGCACCGCCATAAGACTGGGATATTCCCATAATATTTAATTTCCACAGTGTGGAAGAGTTTGTTATTTTATCTTTTAAATTTAATCTAAGGACCCCCCTTTCTTCTTGGAAAAGGAGGGTGGAGGAGTTACTTTCATCAAAGGCAAGCAAGAAAGGCATTTGGCCCACCCCATCTGAGAGGCAGGGGTATGCTTTTTCCTCTACCACCAGCTGGGGCGTGTCCAGTGCACCCTCAAGTGACAGCTCTACCCATAAAGTGGACACCACACCTGGGTCCTGCTCCTAAGCAGCCCAGCCAGACAAAGCCCCTGGCATTCTCTATAGCAGCTTGGCATGAGGAAGGTGTGTGGGCTCTTGAAGACAATATCTCCTTATGGTGGCTCCATTCACATTCAAGAGCCAAGCTGTGAGTAGGTCTTGCTTTTGTCCTTTTCCAGGGGTGAGTGGGCCTCATGTCTGGCAGACCGTACATGTGAGTCAGTACTTGTTGGTGGTTTGATACTGAGTTGATCTGCATTTGTGTGTCCCCATATGCTGTCTTTCCCCATAAACACTTGCACTCAGCCTGTGATAGACTAATCAGAAGAATGTGATCTACCATCATGCTTCATTTTTCTAAATTATAATGAATTATAATCAACAGATGTGATTAGGTAGCACTATAAACTGTTTTCTAAGATGGAACTGTCACCTTGTTAGCTATATTGGACAGTGAAAAAACTCAGAGCGCAAATTATAGTCCAACCTCCACTCAGTCATGCACTGGAAACTCTATGTGGCTCTGCCTGCCAGGAACACGCCACATTGTCCTGCCTCTCTCTGTGCTGGGGTAGCTGCCTGAGCTGGTCTAGAGTGGAGGGTCCTTGTTCCTTGGGCAGCAACTGCTCATTATTGGCCTATTGTTTCTCAGTCCTAAACCCACCTTGGGAACTCTGGGCCTGGGATCCTGCAAACCTAATATTTCTTCTTTGCAGCTGGGCTTCTGTTAGTCTCTGCCCAGAGGGGAGCCTGGAGGGAGACTGCAAGGAGGAGGCCAGAGGGAGCAGAGACTTGCTCTGTCCCACTTGCTCCTGGCTAGGATGGTTCTTTATCTTTGCAGCAGTGATTGGGTCTAGTGGGCAGCAGCTGGTTGCAAGTTCACAGCAGCCTCATTGGGCATTTCAGAGATGCCAGGATGTGGTCACCAGTGTTGCTCACTCAGAGGTCTGAAGCCCTGCTCAGCGGGGCTCTCCTCCAAGCTCCTGAGGAAGCAGCACCCACTGAGTCAATGCCTGCTCCTCAGGCTGGAGCCCTGGCTCTGCGGGGTCTCTTCATGCCACAGGAGGACAAGGCCACCCAGGAAGCCCTCCCACCTCAGAGGTCTCTGGCCCAGCTCAGTGGAGGCCTTTCTCTGGCCCTCTCAGTAACCCTTCCTCTTTGTCCCTACAGTCCCAGGAGATAAAGCTGCTTTCTGCAGTTACTGTCTTTGCATCACCCCAGGGTTTTCCCTTGTGCCCACAGTCCTCCCAAACTTCTCTAACCAATTCTTTATGTTAGATTCTCTTTGTGAAAATGGATGATGTGGTTTCTGTTTTCCGGGCTGGGTGCCAGTTGGTGCAGGCCTTTCTTTCATGGCTCATGGGCTCAGTGCTGCTGAGCTGCTCCCTGTGCTCTCTGGCGTGAGTGCTTCAGGCTCTGACAGACCCAAGCCTCACTCCATCTATTTCAGCCTCCTACATGACAATGGGCTGAATTTGTGCCTGTCAAGGCCAGACCTGTTCTGCTCCTGGAGGGAGGAGACTATAATTCTGAGTTTGCCAACACTCCTGATGACCATGGACAATATCTCCTGTCTTTCAGGCATCCCCTTCCAGATTTCCCAGATTGTCTCTTTAACGAGTTCATTGTGCTCCTCAGTGCAGGGGTGGAGAGGAGTCTCTTGGATGCTCTGGGCAGCCTGCTTTTCTCCTGACTTGATTCTTGGTGTCAGAGCAGTGCTCCTATCCTTATTCTCCCATCTCAGGGTGAATGTCTTTGCTTACCTGGTGCACCTCCCACTGGGGTGGGGGAGCAGACTTTGTCTCTCCTTCTTCAGACATAAAGGCTGTTATCTTGGTGTCTAGAGACCTAACCATGTGCCTTAAAGTCCACTTCATCTTCCCTTGCAGAGGTCCCCCCTCGCTCCCACCCCTTCCTGTTCCATCACAGAGTCCCCCAGGTGATGTGCAGACCAGCCCCTTTGGATCTTGGGATCCAGTTTCCTTGTGCCAGTGGCCTCGGTGGGCCCTTTGGTCAAGGGCTGAGTGCTACTGTCCTAGTATTGCTCAAGGCTAATTTTATCTTTGAGAAGACTCAGAGATTACAATGCACTGTGTATAGACAAAGTGAAAGTAAGAGGCTATTACTTGGATCAATATATGTCATAAAGCCTACATAATTACCCCTGAAAATATTCTTTTCCTGCTATTGGGCTATTTGGTCAGGATTAGCCACATAATTTTCTCAGTTCTAACTCTGTCACTACAGATGTTCATTCCTTCCTCCCTCTTATCACAAGTACTTATCCTGCCCTCATCAAGCCCTGTAATACCTGCTGAGGATGCAGCAGTGAGCAAGGCAGTTATATGTTGTCCTACCCATAGTTGGGAAGACAATTTAATGAGAAATTAAAATAAAATATCATGATGAAGGGAGCACCCACAGCAAGGGCAGCCTGCCTTTTGTGGGGGTTAAGGAAGGGCTCCTGTAAGGAGTGTCACTCATGCTGAGCTCTTAAGGATAAGTAGGGGACAGAAGGTTAATTTGGAGGGGGTGGGGCAGGGAAACAGTGGTCTAGGCTCAGGCATTCCTGGCAAGAGAACGGGGCAAGAGTGAGTGTAGCACATATGGCCAATTGAATGAAATCAAGAGTGGTTGATCTGAACTAGAAATGGTGGAAAATGACCATCAAAACAGTTTTATCCAGTGAGTATTGGGATATATTGTACCTGTTTTCTTCCCTTACTCAATTGGAAAACATATTATATCTCTGAAAACTATTGAAAAAAGAATGCTTACACCTACAATTTCTCAGCAATGAAAGTGCTTCATTAATTAATCACATTTATTCCTGTTGATGGCAATAGAGCCCAGTCTCTCAATGATGGTCTCTTGGGGCTTGTACATGGTGGAGACCACTGGGCCTGTCAAGTGTAGATGAATAAAAGATGCTCTCAGAACTGATGACGTCTCTCCCCCTTCACGTGTGTGTGCATGTGTGTGTCAATCAGTCTACTACACAGTTAAGTCTTTTATTTTCTTTTTCCCATGGAGGATGAATGTGTCCTACACATATCCCTGGAAGTGATATCAAATAAGGTCAGTGCACAACAGTGTCTTATTCTCGCATTTGAACACTTGGCCTCTCAGGAGAAAAGCACACAATTTGAGTTGATTTTTACTGCTATGTAAATACCATTTGATTTTCTATATGACTGTCCTCACTCAACCTCCTACATATGCAGTCCCAACATATACACTCTACGTTGTCCAGACACAGAGACACTCAGGGAAGAAGGCCAAGTGAAGGTACAGACAGCGGTTGGAGTGATGCATCTGCAAGACTGAAACAGCAAGGGTTGCCAGCAACCACCACAAGCTACAAGAGGGAAGGAAGGCCCCTCCCTTAGAGCTCTCAGAGAGAGTAGGGACCTGCTGATACCTAGGTTTCAGCCTTCCAGCATCCAGAACTGTGAGAGGATAAATTTCTGTTGTTTTAAGACACCAGATTTGTGGTAATTTTTATGAGAGCCCTAGGAAATGAGTATAGGTGGCTTCTAGTGGAGGGGAAGTCCCTAATTATGGTATTCTTATCTGGTATTAATGATTCCTCATACCCAGAAGCAATCAAGCACTCAGGAGTCTTTTTTAGCTAAGCATTGCTGCCTAGAAACACAATTGGCTTTCCATATTATCAGGTTTCCAGAGAAATAGATCTAGAAAGTAAATAGGAGGTCAAAGCCTCATGCAGAAAGGAAAGGACTTTGTTAACCCTTTACCCACAAACAGAGAAGGAAAAATGGCTAATTTAAACCCAAACTGCTTATATCCTCTTTTGCATTTATTGGCATTAAAGCCCCACAATTATCATGGTTTTTGGTAATTTTTTGATTGTGATAATGCTGCATACTTACCCTGTGTACTTGGGGTAAGTACAGCTTATCCCCAGGCTGTACTCAGCAGTTTGCAAGTACAAGCAGGTCTATTTCTCACTAACAGGTTGGTGGATCACCTGGGCTCCCCTAGTTCCACTGGGATTGGATGTGTGTGGCTCTGGTTGAAGGCTGGCTTCAGGTGTGCTTCATGTGTCTTCTCATGCTGATACCTGTGGGTACCTGGGGTATGTCCTCTCATGACTGATGGAGATAGTGGGAAAGAAAAGCCAGACCAATCAAATCCGCTTAATGCCTTTGCTTGTGACATGTCCACTAATGGTCCATTGGACAAAACAAGGCTGTGCCCACGTGACATCAGTGGGGTGGGGAATCATACTCTGCCTCCTCTAGCAGAAAGCCCTGCAGTGTGACATGGCAAAAGGCACAGCTATGTGATTATTACAGGAAGGAATGAGGAATTGGGAGCAATATTCTCATCCACCACAATATCCCTCTTTGGGCTGTGGAAGCTGAATGCTACCTCCTGACTCCTCTACATTTGCCACAAATGAAGACCATAAAAAATGAGTGGAAAAAGAGAATTCTTTGTCTAAGAAAATAAGAAGAATTTGGTGGCTTGTTGGTAGATGGAAGAGGGAGCCTTGTGGGAGGGAGTGAAGAAAGGGCTGTGCAAAAGAAAGACGATTGAAGACAGAGAGAATAGAATACGTGGAAGTGATGTGGGGCGTGATATCCAAGTCTAGGTGGAAAAAGGCCATGTGCCACGGATCTCTCTTGGATATGACTGGAGCGAAAAATAGTGGAAGTGCAGTGGGGCGACCGATTAGGAGGCAAAGCGCCATGCTCGGCCGGTTGCTCTTGGATGGCCTGAGTCTTGGACAACTATAGCTCCAGCCTCGCACCATGCCATGTGGACGAGTGGAGGAAGGCTTTGATGAGCCCAGAACCATCAAGTGCTTGACTGCAACTACATGAGAAACCCTGGGTGGAAACCGCTAGCTGAGCCCAGTCCACTCTCAGAACCATGAGAAACAAAAGTAATAAAGAGTGGTTTTTGTTTTATGCCATTAAAGTTTGGGTTGGTTTGTCAGAGGCCAAAGATGCTAATTGATATATTATAGGAGGATGATTCCTGGACTTTGAAGAATATGGGCTATGGGGAATGAATTCATTTTTATTTCAGATTTAAAAAAAGAGTAGGAATGATGTTACAGTGAAATATATTACAAATGCATTATTTAATTATCATTCAAATGTTTAAAATAAAAATTTTATTTTGAGATAAAATGTATACTTGTAGATTCATATGCAATTGTAAGAAATAATAGAGTAATCTCATATACTTTTTATCTTTTTCCCCAAATAGTAACATCCTGCAAAACTACAGTACAATATCATAACAGAATATCCACGTTAACACAGTCAAGATACAGACCATTCCCATCACTGTGAGGATCCTTCAGGGTGCCCCCTCCTATAGCCACACCCGCTTCTCTTGCACCCCTACCTCCCTCCTATCCCTTGGCCCCCACAAGTATGTTCTCCATTTGTATGATTTTATCATTTCAAGAATGTTATATAAATGGAATCAAACAGTATAGAAACTTCTGGGATTTTTTTTTCACTCAGCATAATTCTCGGGGCGACTTAGGCAAGTTGTGTTTCAATAGTTCCTTCCTGTTTATTGTTGAGTGTTATTCTATGTAGCACAATTGTTTAACCATGTCTCCATTGATAGACATCTGGGTTGTTTCCATATTTTGATTATTACAAATAAAGCTGCTGTTAACATTTGTGTACAATGTTTTTGTGGGAACACAGATTTTCATTTCTCTGGGATAAATACCCAGAGGACAACTGCTGGGTTGCATGGAGTTGCACATCTGGCTTTTAAGGAAGCTGCCAAACTGTTTTCTCGAGTGGCTGTACCATTTTCCATCCCTACTGGGAATGTATGAGAGATCCAGTTTCTCTGCATTCTCACCAGCAGTTGGTATTGTCACTATTTTTTAAATTTTATAGCTCATTGTAGTCTTAATTCCTATTTTCCTAATGGCCAGTGGTGTTGAACTTCTTTCATGTGCTTATCTGACATCTGTATATCCTCTTCCATGAAATATCTCTTCCTATATTTTGCCCATTTACTAATTAGACCATTTTTTACTATTTTGTTTTGAGAGTTCTTAATATATTCTAGATACTAGTTCTTTATTGGATGTATGATTTCCAAATATGTCCTCTCAGTCTGTAGCTTTTCTTTTAATCCTCTTAACAGCATCTTTCATAGAACAAAAGTTTTAAATTTTGGTGAAGTCCAATTAGTTGTTCCTTTCATGTTTTGTGCTGTTGGTGTCATGTTTAAGAATTCCTTGCCTGGCCCTAAATCCTGAAGATTTTCTGCTGTTTTTTTTTTTCCTGAAAGTTTTATAGTTTTATGTTGTACATTTAACTCCATGAACCATTTTGAGTTAACTTTCTTATAAAGTGTGAGACTTACATAGAGATTAATTGCTTTTTTTTTTTTGCCTATGACAGTCCAATGCCCTAGCACCATTTGTTTAAAAGTCTTTTGTTTCCATTGAATTACTTTTGCACCTTTGTCAAAAATGAGTTGGGCATATTTGTGACTCTATTTCTGGGTTCTCTATTCTGTTCCCTTGATTTATATGTCTATCCATCCAATAAACCACAGTGTGAATTTATGTAGCTATGTAATAAGTCTTGAAATGAAATCCTCCCACCTAATTGGCTCTTTCCAAATTATTTTAGCTATTGTGGTTCCTATGTATTTCCATATAAAGTTTAGGGTAAATTTGTATATATGTATTAAAAATCTTGGTGCAATTTTGGTGAGAACTGCATTAAATCCCTGCATATAAATTTGGGAAGAATTGACATCCTTAATATGTTGAGTCTTCAAATATAGAAACATGGTATATTGCTCCATTTATCTTTTTGATTTCTTTCATTAGCTTTTTATAGTTTTAGGCATGCAAGTTCCTTGAGATACACACTGAATTATTTCATTTTTATTTAGTGATTGTAAATGGTGCTGTTTTTAGTTTCAATGTACATATGTTCATTGTTAGTATACAGAAATACAATTAAGTTTTTGTATATTGCTCTTTATCCTGCAGCCTTGCTGAACTCACTTGTTAGTTTTAGGAGTTCTAATTTTTTTTCTAAATTCCTTGGCATTTTCTAAGTAGACAATCATGTCGTCTGCAAATAGGGACAGTTTTACTTTTTCCTTTTGATCTGTATGTCTTTTATTTCCTTTTCCGTGTCTTATTGCACTGGCTAGACTTCCAGCACTATGTGAATAAGAGTAGTGAGTAGTCATCCTTGACTTTTTCCTGGTCTTAGGGGTAAAGCATTCAGTGTTTCACTATAGAGTATGATGTTAGCAGTGGGTTTTTTGTAGATGCTTCTTCACAAGTTGAGGACATTCCCTTCTATTCCTGTTTTTCTGAGAGTTTTAATATGTGTCACATTTTGACAAATATTTTTCTGCATCCAATGGTATGATGATGTGAGTTTTCTTCTTTAGCCCCTTAATGTGGTGGATGCATTAATTTTTGAATATTGAACCAGCCATGCATCTCTGGAATATACCCTAATTTGTCATGGTATATAATTCTCTGTATATATCACTAAATTCTATTTGCTAATTTTTTGGTAAGAATTTTTGTATCTATATTTTGAGGGACATTGGCCTCTTGTTTTCTTTTTGTTCTGTCTTTGGTTTTTGGTATTAGGTTAATATTAGCTTCATAAAATGAATTGTGAAGTGTTTTCTCATTTATTTTTTCTAAGAGATTTCACAGAATTGGTGTTAATGTGTTCTAAACAAGTAGCTGCAGAGATTTCTTTTTTGGGAGTTTTAAAATTTTGAATTCAATTTCCTTGGTGGATATAGGACTATTTAAATGATCTCTTTCATATTCAATGAGCTATGGTATTGGTCCATCTCATTTAATTTGTCAAACTTATGTGTGTAGTGTTTTTAGTATTACCTTATTATGTTTTTAATATTTGTAGTGTCTTTAGTGATATCCCCTGTTTCATTATTGATATTGATAATTTGGGTCTCCTCTCCTTCTTCCTTGTCAGTCTTGCTAGAGGTTTGTTGATTTTATTCATCTTTTCAAAGAACCAGCTCTTTGTTTCATTGATTCTCTCTTTTGTTTTTCTATTTTGAATTTTATTGATTTCTGCTCTTCTGTCTATTATTTCCTTCCTTTTCTTGCTCTGGGTTTATTTGGCTGTTCTTTTTCTGGGTTCTTGAGGTGGGAGCTTAGATGATTGAGACTTTTCCTCCTTTCTAATGATAAATTCAGTGCCATGAATTTCCCTCTCAGCACTACTGAGGCTGTGCCTCACAAGTGTTGCATTTTCATTTTGTTCAGTTCAATGTACTTTTGATTTCCCTTGAGATGTCCTCTTTGACCCATTGACTATTGAGAAGTATGTTGTTTAGTTTGCAAACATTTGGAGATTTTTCTTGTTATCTTTCTGTTATTGACTTCTGTGAATTTCTGTTACCATCCTGTTATCTTTCTGTTAATGATTTAATTCTGGTTGGATAAGACATTTTGAATAATTTCAAATATTTTAAATTTACTGAAGTTTGTTTTGTGGCCCAGGATGTGATTGGCCTATATTATATGTAGTATGGCCTATGTGGTTGGCATAAATTTGGTAGGCACTTGAAAAGAAAGTGAATTCTGCTGTTGTTGGTTGGAGTGTTCTATATTGCTGGTTGACCTTGTTGGTTGTTGGTTGTATTGAGTTACTCTATATCCATGATGATTTTTTGTATAGTTGTTCCATTAATTATTGAGAGAGGGATGTTGATGTCTCCAACTATAATTGTAGATTTGTCTTTTTCTCCTTACAGTTCTACCAGTTTTTGCTTCCATCTTTTGCAGCTCTGTTGTTTGGGGCATACATTTAAGATTGCTTTATCTTCTTGGTGGATTGAACATTCCATCAATATTTAATGTCCCTCTCTGAGTCTGATAATATTCTTTGTTCTAAAGCCTGTTTTATCTGATATTCATATAGCCACTCCTGTTTTCATTTGATAAATATTTGCATAAAAAATTTTCCCCTATTTTTACCTTCAAACTGCCTATATTTTTATATTAAATGTGAATATATGTAGATAATACAAAGTTGTGTTATGTTTTTAAATCAACTTTATTAATCTGTTTTTATTTGGCATATCTAGATCATTTACATTTAATGTAATTATGGGATTTGTGATAGCTTAGGGTTTGTCTGCCACTTTATTTTTTGTTTTCTATTTTTTCTCTGTTTTTTATTTCTCTGTTTTCTTTTCCTCTTCATATGGATTACTCAAACTTCTTTTTTTTAGAATTTCGTTTTGATTTATCTGTGGTGCTTTTGCTCTTTTTAGAGCATATTTAGTGATTGCTCAAGATCATTTCCTTTCTGTTTAAATAACTTCCTTTGGCCATTATATTAGGATAGGTGTGCTGGTGATGAATTCTTAGTTCTCATTCATCTGAAGATGTCTTTGTTTCCTCTTCATTCTTGAAGGATATTTTCACTGGGCATAGGATTCTGGATATAGAATTCTATATATTGATAGTTCTTTTCTTCAGCACTTGAAAAATATTATGCTATTTCTTTCTGGCCTCAAAAGTTTCTGATGAGAAATCCACTGTCATTTGAATTGTATTTTCCCCATAGGTAACATGTTATTTCTCTCTTGCTGCTCTTACAACTTTTCTCTGTCTTCTGTAACCAGAAGTTTGACTATGATGTGCCCTGGTGTGGTTTTTTTTTTTTTTTTTTATCCTGTTTGGGATTTATCCACCTTGTTGAATCTTTAGGTTAAGTTTTTTCCAAATTTGGGAACAGCCCTGCCCCTTTTCCAGACTCTTTTTCTGGACTCCAATGACATGAATGTTAAATCTTTTGTTGTAGTCCCACAGGTATATAAGACTCTACTTATTTTTTTCCCAGTCTATTTTCTTTCTATTGCTCAGATTGGGTAATTTCTAGTGTTCTATTTTCAAGTTCATTGATTTTTTTCCCCTCTGTTCTCTCCATTCTACTGTTGAACCCATGCACTGAGTTTTAAAATTTTTCAGTTATTGTATTTTTCAGCTCTAAAATTTTCATTTGGTTTTTCTTTATGTCTTCTGTTTCTTGGCTGAAATTTTCATTTTTTTCTGACACTTTCTATTTTTTAAAATTTGTTTTAAACAAATTTGTAATTGCCCATTGAAGCATTTTTATGATGGCTACTTTAAACTCTTTTCCTATCATTCTAATCTATCTGTCATCTTGATGTTTTGTTGATTGTCTTTTAAAATTCAATTAAGATCTTCCTACTTCTTCATATGACAAGTGATTTTCAAATAAAACACGGACATTTTGGATGTTATTTTAAGAGACTCTAGCTTTCACTTAAACCTTTTGTTGTATTTGATCTGGATTTCTTTAACAGTGCTCTGGCAGAGTAAAAGGGACCTCCAACCTCACTACTGCCCTGTGGAGGTCCAACTTCACCACTTGACCTTTCAACTTCGCCTTAGTAATATAATACAGTCTGGAACTTTATAAAGCCTGGGGGAATTACATGTTTTCCACTTTTAAAGACTCATGGAGGACACCTCAGACATTTAGGAATCCATATTTCCATGTCTTCATATATAATGAAAGAGTAACTGTAATGCTTGTGAAATGATTTTCTAGTTCCAGCAGTGCCCAATTAGCAGCCACATGGGATCCTGGAGGGACATTGGTCTCTAGATGGGTTTGTTCTATCTTCTCCTAATGATGTCTGATGTGCCTGGGGTCTGCCCACTGGTCCTGGTGGACCCTGATTGGTGTCAAGTGCCAGTTTGATGCTAAACATACAATGAGGGAAATTTATATCACTTTCATTTCTGCCCTCAATGGTGTGGGTATCCTCCCCAGTCTGGCAGAGGGGGAATGGTGAACCTAGCGCCCTGGAATGCATTTTAGAGAAAACTACCTATGTACAATGGACCAGTTTGAGTGCGGAGGTTGTGGTCTCCCACGTTCCCTGGAGTACTTGCCTAGCAAGTAGGGTCTCCTGCTGGTGCTGGCTGGTGCAGGAGCAGGAGCAGGATGGTGGCCTGTGAGACCTAGGGCCTGCAAGAAGGGTATGAAATCTTATTAGAATTCTAAGTGAACTCACTGCTAAGTTTCAGCAGAACATTGGGGAAGTATGTGCTCTCCTTTCTGCCCCAGCATTTCATCAGGCAAGATTGCCATGGAGCTATCACTTTTGCTTATCCAGTTTTGGAGAGCTCTGGACTCATTGAAGAAGGATGCTTAGCAGATGATGCACAGGTTGTACTTTTCTCTGGGACAAATTAAGGACATCTAAAATGCAAGTATGTATTTTCTTACATTACCAACTTTCTAGAGCAGCATCTTGGTTTTCTGGAGGCTGGAGAGAACAGAGGCTAGATTTCCGGTTGCTGTGATCTGCCTGTAGGTGAGCATTTGGCCTTAGTGAAACGGGATCATCTTGCCATTCATTTGTTTCAAGCTGAAGCAAAGTCTGGTCCTCTTCAAGCTGGTCTCACACACTAAAAAAGTGTGGATATTGGGCTTGGCTTAATCGACAGCTAGTTCAGATAGCTGAGGTGAACACTAGATGACCAGAATGAGAAAGGTCCATGTAAGAGAAGTTTATGAATTTAAAGGGTGAAAGAGAATATTTATGCTACTTGGCGCACAATAGGAGGGGGAATTAATCAGAAAATAATTGCTGGAGTCAAGTCATACAATCCCTGTTTCTATCTTCTGGTAGGCATTTCTTAAATATATGGATGGAAGGGTCAGAGGACACAGACCTTCCTCTGCACTGACCACTTAGCTTGGGATGAAGGGAAAAGGCTTCACATTTGCTGACAGATCTCATGCCCTAGACCAAACTGGCCTGGGCAAGGTCTCCAGCACCCCAAGTAGAGTGGGTCTGCGACTCTTATCATCTAACTCACTGCAGAGGGCTGCAATTGGGGCCACAGAAAGTTTTCTTATTAATGATAGTATGGCATCAAATATTGAAACAAACCCTAAGACATGATGAAGGAATTTTTTTTGTGGGGTGACAGACTTCAATGACCACAAGGTTTTTTAGTTACAAATTTCCTTTTGTAGTATCCCTCTTGCCGCTGCATGATATATTAATAATATGCATGGTATCTTCCCAGGAACATGTTGCATGAACAGATACATAACTAAAAGGCGGACTGCTTTTTCTGCTTGAAAATAGACTATATAGGAAAATGACAAATATTGTTAAAATTTCATTTTCTTTTATGAACATGGGTAGCTACATGCACAGTTCTCATATATCCAGTATTTTAGGCTGCATGTAATATAAAAATATTCATAGATAAAATCACTTAATTTTAATCAACATTGAGCAAAAACTACATATAAAATATAAAGTTTAAAAATAATAAAGTCCACCTACCATTCCTTTGCTATTTTACATGTTTCGTAAATTAAAGTTCTTCATTCTTTATTGACGATACTACAAAAAGATCAATGACAGTTGTTTGAAGAAATGGAAAGCCAGAGATGGGAGAAGCAAGGAACAGAACAGCAGTCCAGGAGTTCATCCTGGAGGGGTTTCCTGCTGTCCAGCACCCGGGGAACGTCCTGTTCCTGGTGCACCTGCTGGCGTACCTGGCCTCTGTCACGGGAAACATGCTCATAATCACCATCACCTGGGCTGACCATCGCCTCCAGACACCAATGTACATTTTACTCAGCAGTTTCTCCTTCTTGGAATGCGGTTTTATCACCACAGTTATTCCTAAACTGCTGGTCATCTTTCTTTTAGGAAAGCAAACAATTCCCTTTACTGCTTGTCTCACACAAGCCTTTTCTTTTTTATTTCTTGGGTCAACAATTTTCTTCCTCATGGCTGCCATGTCCTTGGATCGCTACCTGGCCATTTGCAAACCCCTGTATTACCCAACCATCATGAATCCAAGGATGTGTTTCCTTTTGGTCACTGCCTGTCTGATTTTAGGATTCCTCTTCATGGTGGTTCCAGTTACAATGCTTTCCCAGCTGTCCTTCTGTGGCCCCAATGTCATTCCTCATTTCTTCTGTGATTTTGGGCCCTTGACTAATCTCTCCTGTTCTGATACCACATCTATTGAAATGTTGGCCTTTGGCCTTGCTTTATTTATCCTGTTTACATCCCTCATTATAACCGTCATTGCGTATGGCAACATAGTAGTCACAGTTATGCGTCTCCCGTCAGCCAAGGAGCGGCAGAAAGCTTTCTCCACATGCTCCTCCCACCTCATTGTCCTCTCTCTGATGTATGGCAGCTGTGTCTTCATATATGTGAAACCAAAGCAAATAAAGAGGCTGGACTCCAACAGAGAGGCTGCTCTTGTGAACACGGTGGTGACCCCACTGCTGAATCCAGTCATCTACACTCTGCGGAACAAACAGTTTCACCAAGCTCTGAGGGATGCTCTGTCCAGAGTGAAACTGCAGAAATAGAGCCCTAACCTCTCAGGGGAGGAATGTACCTTCACCTTGTTCTAATCCAAACTTTCTTCTATTTCTGCAATCTTCTGTGTAAATTTGCAAATTCTTTTGAGGTTCTGTTTGTTCATTCTTAGAAGGGATGGTAATTTTTCTAATAATTCAATCTGAAAGCTCTAGTATTATTCTTTATTTTGAGATGAAAATATCTGACCTTCCTGTATCTTTTCACTAGTTTTAAATCAATAGGATTTTACCAATTTTAATAAAGAGGCTCGTATACGTGAATCTGTTTGATGCATGTGGAATCTGAAAGTTGGGAAGATGTGGTTTTCAGTATCTGCTTGTGTAAGTGCAGGAGAACAGAGAATGAAATTCATAAGTACCAAGAATATAAAGTTGATTCAAGGCTATATAACTTGGTCATCATATTAAATTTTGGGGGACTCTCATATATGTGCATGTACATATACACAACTGTCATGATATCAATAAAATTACTTAAAATGACTGAATACAAGTGTTTTCAATGTTGAATATTCTGTATATAAATAGAATATAAATATTTACAATTTTTGTTTCAACTGTGAAGAGAACATATAAATGTCTCTTGTTGAAATTGCAGGTCTTCACTAGTTTCATTGGTTTTACAGATTGATTTCAGTACCTGAAGACCTGAAAATGAAGGACCACAGGGAGAGAAGCATTATAAATTTTAGAAAAAGGAATTGAATAGTTAAGATTGCTTCCCTGCTGCAGAAAATTTAAAGGAATTGAGGGAAACCTAACCAGAGGTACAAAGAAGTCTAATGGTGACTATGAAGTTCTCTCCAAATGAACCTATGAACAAGTCTCTTCATTTGTGGAATGAGAAGTTCAGATGTGTCACCTCTGGTTGTGTGTTTTGATACGAATGTAAAATGACACTATTGATACTTGATGGGACAGAGACGTGCTGTAATAGAAATACAATGTGAGCATGGCAAAGAGAAGATGATGGGATGTTTTAATGGATACATTCATGTTACAACTGCAATTTAGTTATTCAAGATTTTGATAGGAAATGATGGATTGGAGACAAAAACCTGGAGCTGGAGTTTGTTTGGCATAGTTGGTTAATGGCAATAATCACTTTTTGCTCTGACCATATTGTTCTGTGATGGGGGGGGGGCGTAAAAGACTGTATTATGAAGATTTAGGACGATAATTATGTAAGAATTTGAAGAATAGACTTGACTCAAGTAGCAGAACACAAATTTTTCTACCATATGCATATAGAAAGATTCCCACATAATTTTTCTCATGTTTAGGATATTTACTTTCCTGAAGATATTTATCAATGATTTTTCCGAGAATGACCAATGAACTGTGTGGTCCTTGCTTTTTTTAATCTTTAAAATTTGAAAATATTAGGGGTCTAATATAGTGGATCATCTTTGGTAATCTACTTTTAAATAAATTAAAAAATATACAATATTTTCATTTTACCTTTTCTTATAAATATATAGGTGCATAGTTTAAAAATAATCACATTTCATATGACTAAAACAATTTGTTTACCACAAGTTGATATACCATAGATATACCACAATGTGTTTATCCATTCATTTGTTGATGGACATGAGCAAGGAAATTTGACTTTTGCTGTCTCTTTTTCCTGAGTCTCTTTTGGGATGAACGCACAACCAACCAGAGTCAATGTTCATGATGGACTGTGTCATCAGGTCCCATAGAATGAGTATGATATGCTCAGGAAGTCTAAAGAGTCACATCAGCAAATGCCAGTGCAGATTGTATTGCAATTTTGTATTGTCTTAATGGTCTAGGCTTTATCAGCCAGATCACCACAAGGGAAAGCCCCGACTATTAGTCCTCCAGGGTTTGGAACTCTCTGTCCTTCTTGAAAATAATTAGCCTTAACAATTTCCTATTGGTTTAAGACATAAGCCATCCACTGACTTTTTTATAGGTCAAAGATAAGTACATCGCAATTAGGAGTGTTCTTTTTTCTCTTTCCTTTCCATTAGCCTAGGAGAAAGATCCTGGTTTGTTGGAAGAAAATAGAAGCACATCATTGAAGAAGCTGTTTCCTGTGAACTACTTCTTGGTGAGTACTTGACCATGGGGATGATTTGCAATCTAATGGGTCAAATATTTAAACCAAAGACAGGTTATGTTTAAGCCAGTATCATGGATCATGTAGAGTTAAGGCAATAAGTTTGGCCAAATCAAAGAACTACATGAAGTAAAATTTAAGTATGGTGACTGATTCACTAGAGCACTAATTTCTAACAGAAGGCCAGACCCCTTCCCCAAGATTCAGTGTAAGTCCATCTGGTTTCTCACTTGGTACTGGTTTATTAAAACATTTAATATTCCTCTAGTGATTCCAACCACGCCAGAATCTTCCAGTGCAACAATATTCCCAGAAAGAAGGGAATGTTTACAGATGATTTGTGACTAATAGCAGAAGGATGCATTTCGATTCTGCTGGGTTGATACAAGGAAAGGGATCCTGATTCACCCATTATACGTTTATCCATTGAGTCTGCACAATGATGTCATGTAACTATTTTCCCCCCACTTTGGACATGATTTTTTAAAAATCCATGGGTGGGGTAGTTATGGACACAAGGAGAGTGAGCTTTCCTGTTCACTCTAGGGTCTTTAGTAAAGAACTCAGGACAAATATACTTCAAGAAACTAAATGGGATGGAACACGGTCATAGGAACGTGGCTTTTACATGCTTTCTGTTTTCAGAAGGCTAAAGGCAGTACACAGGAGTGCTTCACAGAAGGCATGACATGCCTGAAGTGTAGAAACTTACACGGTGACCCCATGAAAGGATATTTTCTATGGGATGACAGCCTTCATTGTTCTCTGTTAGTTTTATTGTTTTTGTCTGCAAAAGATAATTATTTCATTTTGCATGGTTTACCTTATATGGAATATTATTAGAAGATATTATTTTCCAGAAAAGTTAAGTTGCACAAAAAAATTATTCTCAAAAACAAAACCAAAAAAATAAACCTTCAATTTTTACAATTTAACAATTGTAAAAGCT
This sequence comes from Daubentonia madagascariensis, assembly GCA_023783475.1. Lineage (NCBI taxonomy): Eukaryota > Metazoa > Chordata > Mammalia > Primates > Daubentoniidae > Daubentonia > Daubentonia madagascariensis. The sequence goes on along the minus strand of JAKFHU010000834.1, from coordinate 67,971 downwards.
CAAATAATTTTTAATAAAACATTGAAACATAAAAATGATTCCTTATTAAGAATAGTCACTGGAAGCAGGTTTTTTTTTTTTTTAAATAGTGGGCATCAATTAAATTCTTTATTCTTCAACGATAGTTTTTTCTGCCTAACAGCTCAGAGAGGGTTGATGACAGACAGAGACAGGGGAGAGTGAGAAAGATGAGGAACAGAACAGCAGTCCGGGAGTTCATCCTGGAGGGGTTTCCTGCTGTCCAGCGCCTGGGGAGCGTCCTGTTCCTGGTGCACCTGCTGGTGTACCTGGCCTCCGTCACGGGAAACACGCTCATAATCACCGTCACCTGGGCTGACCATCGCCTCCAGCACCAATGTACATGTTACTCAGCAGTTTCTCCTTCTGTGAATGCGGGTTTATCACCACAGTTATTCCTAAACTGCTGGTCATCTTTCTTTCAGGAAGGCAAACAGTTCCCTTTACTGCTTGTCTCACACAAGCCTTTTCTACTTTATTTCTTGGGGCAACAGTTGTCTTCCTCACGGCTGCCATGTCCTTGGATCGCTACCTGGCCATTTGCAAGCCTCTACACTACCCAACCATCATGAATCTGAGGGTTTGTTTCTTTCTGGTTTTCTTCTGCTATACTTTGTCCTTCATCATCACCACTGGTCTGGTCATCAAGGTTTCCCAGCTGTCCTTCTGTGGTCCCAATGTCATCCCTCATTTCTTCTGTGAGGTTGGCTCCTTAATTCATCTCTCCTGTTCTGACACTACATCTGTTGAAATGTTAGTCTTCTCCCTTATTTCATTTTTCCTGTTTGCATCCTTACTTATAACCATCATTGCGTATAGCAACATAGTAGTCACAATTGTGCATCTCCCGTCAGCCAAGGAGTGGCAGAAAGCTTTCTCCACCTGCTCCTCCCACCTCATTGTCCTCTCTCTGATGTATGGCAGCTGTGTCTTTATATATGTGAAACTGAACCACATGGACAGCCTGGACTCCAACAAAGAGGCTGCTCTGGTGAACACGGTGGTGACCCCGCTGCTGGACCCAGTCATCTACACTCTGCGGAACAAGCAGGTTCACCAAGCTCTGAGGGATGCTCTGTCCAGGGTGAAGTTGCAGAAATAGGATCACTAGGTCTTGTGGAAAGTAAGTAGATCTCCTTGGTCTTCTAGTTCACTTTCCCACCATGGCTGAAATCTTCTCCACAAATTCTCTGCATAAGGTGATCTAGCTAATGCTAATATTCACCTAGATGGGTACTACCTTATCTTGCAATTCAATGCCTTTTGCTATGTGAAAATTGAAATTAGTTCTCTCTACTATGATAAAATTTTCTTCCTTGATTTCTACTCACTGGTCTTATATGAATTCAATTCAAACAACATTTATGGAGAACCTAATATACATAAATCAAAGAATACAAAGTCTTATAAGCTAAGAAATAAAAACTTGCCAATCATATTTAATAATTTCTGTTCATGATATATCCTTATGCTTGAACTTTCTGATACCTAAGAACAAATAGAATAGCCTTTTTGGCCACTTTATTTATTCAAGGCAAGATTTCAAAATTACATAATGTCATAATATAATAGCCTTGTGAAAGTTAATGGTAATTCATTAATTTTTTCTGTTTATGCAAATGAATAAGCATTGCACTTACTAAGTTCTCTCTTTGGATCTGTTGGTTTTAGAGATATAAACAGCTTTGTGTACCTCCAGGTTAAGATGGGCACTTTCACTTTATCATCTTTTAGCTGTATCAAATATTATTGATAAAGATGTCTTTAATCCTTCCTTGAACCATAAACAAAATGAAAAACTTTTACATTTGTACATTTTTGCCCTGTAATTGGTGTTTCCAAGCCATAGACCCAGTAGGTTGCACAAAGTTACATGGTCCCAGTATCAAATTCTCTCCTCCCACACAAGAGATGTCTTCCTCTAATGTGAGTTTAGGTATAGGTCTGCCAGTGTCTTCCGGGTTAAGCTAAATTCTGGTTGACATTTTATGCAGCAAAAGATAAAAGAACTCATAGTTAGAAAAGTTTAAAAGGATAATGAGTGCATTAATAATAAAAATGGATTAAAATTGAGTCAGTTATTGTGATTACCAGTTCATTGAAGAAGATCTTACCACCCAAAGGCAATCACACTAGAGGGAAGTATGTTCCTGTCACCGCTGAGTCCCCGTGTGGATGGTGTGATTTGGTTTTCAGTGTGTCTGATTTAAGTCCATATTTTCCTTTCCTGCTTGAGAATTACATGTATTTAAGGCATTATCTGCTCAGAAAGGATCTTAGACTTTCAAAGAGTGTTGGGTGATTTGTACTTTTATGCCTGGGAAGGGCTTGACTATAAGCTGTTCTTGGGGTTATGGTCTGCCGAGGACAGCTGTGTCTGTGTCTCTCCTGTCTCCAAAAAAAAGATAGGCAATTTCTAAACCTAATCTACAAACAAGGAACTCCTGAGAGTGCTGACAACATGCACCTTCATCTCTTGGTGTCAGAACTCCGGACTGCATTCTAGTAAACTCATAATCCAGCTGGAAGAAGTGACCATAAAAGCCCATAGGGGATGAATGAACCCTTCTAGCAAGATGGGATTCTGAGCCTGATCCTTAGCCAGTATCCCAGTGAACAAATCTTGGCTTCCCAGAGGGTGGGCTTTCTTTAATTTTCCTTGGAAAAAAAAAGATAAACTCTCTTTTTAAAAAAAATTAAACTATGTATTTTGGGATAATTGTAGATTCACATGAAGTTTTAAAAGACAGCAGAGAGATATCCCATATCCCCTTTGCCCAGTTTCCCGCAATGGTAACATCTTGCAAAATACAATATAACATCAGAGCAGAATGTTGACATTGATAAGGTCAAGACACCAGACATTCCGTCCCCACAAGGATCCCGCCTGTTTATCTTCTATAGCCACACTGCAGCTGCACATCTGTTCTTCGTTTCTATAACTTTTCCATTTTCAGAAATAAACATATGTGCATATGTGTTTATGTCTGTGTGTATGTAAAATTATACAGGATGTAGCCCTTGGGATTGGCTTTTCTCACTTAGCATAATCTCTGGAGATTCTTCCATGTTGTTGCACATATCAATAGTTCATTCCTTTTTATTGATGAATATTATTCCATGGCATGCATCTACCAAATTTTGTTGAACAATTTACCAGTTGAAGAGATATGGGCTGCTTCCAGTAGTTAACTATTACAAGTAAAGTGTCTGTAAACATTGTGTCTAGGTTTTCGTATGAATTTAAGGTTTAATTTCTCTGAGATAAATGCCTAAGAATGCAATTGCTGGGTTGTATGGTAGTTACATGTTTTGTTTTATAAGAAACTGACAAAGTGTTTTCCAGAATGGCTGTACCATTTTACATTCCCACTAGCAATGCATGAGTGACTTGGTTTCTTTTCATTCTTGCTAGCACTTGGCATTATTATTTTTTCATTAGAATTAGAAATTAAAAATCCACTGTTTACTAAGGAATGTAACAGTTTGTATGAAATATTATCACTTTAACCTTCCAAACTATCTTTTTTCTTTATTTGAAATTTTTATTAAAATGATCACAGATTTACATGCACTTGTAAGAAATAGACATCCATACACATTTTTCCCATTTTCCACCAATAGTGACATTTTGAAAAACTGTAGTTTACTATCACAATCAAGATATTGACATACCACAGTCCACGAATTCTTTTTCAAATTTTCCAAGTTTTACTTGTACTCGTGTTTGTGTGTTGGTGACCCCAGCAGGTGTGACTGTGTTTGTGCTTGTTTATAATTTTATCACATGTTTAGGTTCATGTACCACCACCACAGTGAAGATACTGGACCATTCTAACACTGCAAAGATCCCTCCTATGGCCTTTTTATAGTTGCACCCACTTTGTCCATGCCAGCCTCCCAAAGCAAAGAAATTACCATTCTGTCCTCCACTTTTAGAATGTTCTCATTTCCAAACTGTTATCTAATGGAATTACACACTACGTAATTTTTTGAGGTTGGTTTTTAAAAAAAGGAATTTCACAGAGAAAAAGTTTTTAATTTTACTGAAGTCCAATTTACCAATTTTTTACCCATAATTAATTGAGGATTGCTTCTGTTTCTCTAGCACTTCTGCCTTTACTTGTGCATGAATAATCATACTCCTACAGTTCAAAAATAGTACTCTGGAAGAGTTTGCAGTAAATACCCACAGACTGCCTGTCAAGGTGAATGCCAAGTCTATATGGGTGGGGCGCCAGCAGTGTGTTCTACAACCCGCCTGTTACACTAATCAGATTCATTGGCCACCACCTTATGTCAACCTTGTCCTGGTTCTTATTCTTCAATGGAATAGTTAGCTACAGTTTAAATAGGAAAAACCCAAAACACTGACTTACAGCAGTAAGTGGCAAGCTACAGTCCCTGCTGCTGCAACTGGTTGCAAGGCCACGTATATAGTCATCATCTCCTTCCACTATCGTCCATTCTAGATTTTCTTTCACCCTTGGCCAGAAGGTCTGTTGGTTTAGTTGACTTGCCTTCTAGGGTAACACTGATTTTTATACTGGAGGGGTTTGAGCCCCTGGTTACCATGCCCTTAACAGATCATGGTCATGGGTGCTATAATTTAATTTCCAAAAAATTATTACCATGGAAGCCCCATGTATTCAGTATTACCCTACCGAATCCCATTAGTTTAAGACACTACCCAATCCTATTCTAAATTTGAATGAGGTCTAGGTGTCTTTGAGATTTGCTCACAGTCTCTGCTGCATGCACAAGTGATAAACATGTCATAAAGTCACTAGACCTGCCATTTCAGACCACATTGTGTGAGGATCTCTTCCCTTCTGGAGAGACAGGGGAGTAACTGGTGACATTAGGACACTGAATGTATCCTAATGGAGCTGACCAGGCATCAGTAGACTGAGAGGGTCTCCTCTCTGGGTCTGTCCTGGAGTGGATCCATAGCAAACAAGTTTGTGTGTGAGCAGGTGTCCACTATTCCCCATCACTTACCCACTGCCTTGTGACAGCTGTGACCTGACCAAAGGTCATCAGGCTTCTCTCCTCCCCACAGGCCCCTTAAGCTTTGGCTTGCCCAAGGTCTGAGTGAACACTCAGTTGCAGAACACTCCCTCTTGACAGCTCATTCTGAGAAGTGGCCAATCACAGCAGAAATATTTCCTGTGGGAGCACCTGATTTTGCCACCCCACTTCAGGCTCTCCTTCCCAAAAAAGTTTCTGCTGTCCCTGCTCACTCTTCTCTGTGAAAGAAAAGCCTTATTCTGTTTGATTTTGAGATGCTTGCAGATCCTGCAATTGGAACATTCTCTCTATTGCAATAAATAAATATTGAATAAATTCTGTCCTTACCTAAGGCTTGATTTGTGCTTACTTGGCACTGTCCATGTGGGCTGGTGAAGGTGAGAATGGAGAAGTTTTGGAATTCTATCAAATAACTCTGATTCATCATTGAACCATGTGTCCTGTGTTTGAACCTTATTAGCCAAAACTTTCATAGGACTAAAATGTTGGCTTACCTAAATGTTTGAAAGCTACAACTACCCCCCCAAAAAATACACACACACACACACACACACACACATATATATACACACCCATATATATATGAATTTGTTATTTCTTGATCTGTTGAGGACATTGTGCAAATATAGAATTTTAAGCTGAAACAAACATAATGGTATGTCATGTTCAAAAGTTTCCTCCTCTTGCTCACTTTGGCAGCACATATACTAAAATTGGAATGATACAGTGAAGATTAGCATGGCCCCTGTGCAAGGACGACACACAAATTCATGAACTGTTCCATATTTTTTAAGCTCAAAGGACTCCGGGGAGATTCATGGCAAAGAGGAAAACACCATTACACATAGTCATCAGACTGGCCAATATAAACATGAAAGAGCCCCCTTATGAGCTGTAAGGTAAAAGCTACAGGTAACTTATAAAGGAAAACCCATCAGACTAACTGAAGACTTCTCAACTGAGACTTTAGAAGCTAGACTGGACTGGGGCCCTATTCTCAGTCTTCTCAAACAGAATAATGGCCAGCCTAGAATTTTGTATCCTGAAAAACTAAGTTTCACATAGAAGGGGGAAAAAATCTTTCTCAGAGAAGCAAACACTGAGGGAATTTGTTAAAACGAGATCTGCCCTGAAGGAAGTACTCAGAACTACATTACATACAGATCAGCACAATTGACACTCACCAGTGTAAAATCACCCAAAAGCTAAAGGTCAAAGGCCAGATACCACAATGGCTCAAGACATATAACAAACCAACAAAGTTCTACTCAACAGGATGAACAAAAATCCACCCCACTTATCAATTCTTTCAATAAATGTGAATGGCTTGAACTGCCCAATGAAGAGACATAGGCTGGCCGAATGGATAAATATACACCACCCAAGTATCTGCTAACTTCGGGAAACACATCTAACCCACAAGGACACATTCAGACTCAATGTGAAGGGATGGAAAACAATATTCCATGCAAATGGAAACCAAAAGAAAGTTGGAGTAGCAGTTCTCATATCAGATATCTTAGTCTTCAAATCAGCAAAAGTAATGAAAGAAAAAGATGGTCATTATATAATGGTAAGGCAACAATTTGACAAGAAGACATAACAATTCTTTTTTATTTCACTCTTTTATATTTGCTAGTTTTATTATGTTTATAACTTTTTTTCTCAGAATGTTATGGGGGTACAAACACTTTGGTTACATATATTGCCTATGCATTGCCCATGGCAGAGCTACAATTGTGAACATCAAATTAGTACAACCTGTATGGAAAGAAGACATAACAATTCTAAATATCTACACACCCAACACAGGTGCACCCAGATTCATAAAGCAAATCCTACTTGATCTAAACAAAATGATAAACAACAGCTGGAGACTTCAACACCCCACTGACAGCACAGGATAGATCTTCCAAACAGAAAACAAACAGAGAAACAATGGACTTAAACAGAACTCTAGAACAAATGAGCCTAACAGGCATTTACAGAACTCTCTACCCCAAACCACTGAATATACATTCTTCTCATCAGCTCATGTGACATTCTCTAAGATTGACCACATCCTAGGCCACAAAAGATGTCTCAACAAATTTTTAAAAATAGAAACTATACCATGCATCTTCTCAGACCACAGTGGAATAAAATTAGAAATCAACTTCAATAGAAACACTCATCTCTACACAAACTCATGGAAACTAAACAAACTAATGCTGAATGATAGTCAGATAAAGGAGGAAATTAAGATGGAAATCAAAAGATTCTTTGGACTAAATGATAAAGGGGACAGAAGTTATCAAAATCTGTGGGACACAGCTAAAGCAGTCCTGAGAGGAACATTCATAGCCTTAAATGCCTACATCCTAAAGATCACAAATCAACAATCAAATGAATCAACTCAAAGAACTGGAAAAAGAAGAGCAAACCAATCCTAAACCCAGCAGAAGAAAAGAAATAACCAAGATTAGAGCACAACTAAATGAAATTGATAACAAAGGAAATATATGAAAGATTAATGAAACAAAAAGCTGGTTCTTTGAAAAGGTAAACAAAATGGACACACCTCTCACTAGATTAACTAGAAGCAGAAAAGAAAGGACTCTAATAAACTCAATCAGGAATGAAAAAGGAGAAATTACAACTGATACCACAGAAATACAAAATATCTTCTCTGAATACTATAAAAATCTCTATGCACATAAACTTGAAAACGTGGAGGAAATGGACAAATTCTTAGAGACACACAGCCTCCCTAGGCTCAATCAGGAGGAAATAGATCTCCTGAACAGAGCAATATCAAGAACCAAAATTGTAGCAGCAATAAAAAAACTCCCTAAAAAAAAGAGTCCTGGACCAGATGGTTTCACACCTGAATTCTACCAGACCTTCAAAGAAGAACTGGTGCCTATCCTGCAGAAATTATTCCACAACATTGACAAGGAAGGAATCCCCCACAACATGTTTTATGAAGCCAACATCACCCTGATACCAAAACCAGGAAAGGAATCAACAGAAAAAGAAAACTACAGGCCAATATCCCTCATAAATATAGATACAAAAATTCACAATAAAGTCCTACAAATGGAATTCAGCTGCTCACCAAAAAAATAATCCATCATGACCAAGTGGGCTTCATCCCAGGGATGCAAGGATGGTTCAACATATGCAAATCTAAAAATGTAATTCACCACATAAGCAGAAGTAAAAACAAAGACCATATGATCCTCTCAATCGATGCAGAAAAAGCATTTGACAAAATTCAGCACCCTTTCATGATCAGAACACTTAACAAAATAGGCATAGATGGGACTTACCTCAAAATGATAAAAGCCATATACAACAAACCCACAGCCAACATTATATTGAATGGGGAAAAATTGAAAGCATTTCTACTTAGAAGTGAAACCAGACAAGGTTGCCCTCTATCACCACTTCTATTCAACATAGTGCTGGAAGTCCTAACCAGAGCAATCAGACAAGAGAAGGAAATTAAGGGCATCCAAATGGAGGCAGACAAGGTCAAGCTATCACTCTTTACTGATGATATGATCTTATATCTAGAAAATCCCAAAGATTCTGCCAAGAGACTACTGGAATTGATAAATAAGTTCATCACAGTCTCAGGTTACAAAATCAATGTACACAGATCAGTAGCATTCATATACACCAACAACAGTCAAGCTGAGAACCAAATAAGAGACTCAATAACTTTCACAATAGCAATGAAGAAAATAAAATACCTAGGAATATATTTAACCAAGGAGGTTAAAAACCTCTACAGGGAGAACTATGAAATACTAAGGAATTAAATAGCAGAGGATGTAAACGGATGGAAAACCATACCATGCTTAAGGATCAGCAGAATCAATATTGTTAAAATGTCTGTACTACTCAAAGTGATCTACAGATTCAATGCAATCTCTATTAAAGTACCAACATCATTTTTTGCAGATCTGGAAAAAATAATTCTATGCTTCATATGGAACCAGAAAAGACCCTGCATAGCTAAAACAACCTTAAGCAAAAAGAACAAATTGGGAGGCATCAATTTTCCTGACTTCAAGCTATACTCCAAGGCTATAGTAACCAAAACAGCATGGTATTGGCACAAAAACAGAGACATAGACCAATGGAACAGGACTGAGAACCCAGATATAAAACCATCTTCATACTGACATCTGATCTTTGACAAAGCAGACAAAGACATACTCTGGGGAAAAGAATCCCTATTCAGTAAATGGTGCTGGGAAAATTGGATGGCCACATGTAGAAGACTGAAACAGGATCCACACCTCTCACTTCTCACAAAAATCAACTCACAATGGATAACAAACTTAAACCTGAGGCATGAAACCATATGAATTCTAGAAGAAAACATTGGAAAAATTTTTATAGACATCAGCCTAGGCAAATAATTCATGAAGACCCCAAAAGCAATCACAGCAGCAACAAAAATGAATAAATGGGACCTGATCAAATTAAAAAGCTTCTGCACAGCCAAATAAACTATCACTAGTGCAAATAGACAATCTACATAATGGAAGAAAATATTTGAATGCTATACATCTGATACAGGGCTGATAACTAGAATCTATATAGAACTCAGGAAAATAAACAAGGAAAAATCAAAGAACCCCATTAAAAAGTGGACAAAGGACATGAACAGAAACTTTTCAAAAGAAGATAGACTAATGGCCAAGAAACATGTGAAAAAATGTTCAACTTCTCTAATCATCTGGGAAATGCAAATCAAAACCACAATAATGTATCACTTAACTCCAGTGAGAATGGCTTTTACCAAAAAGTCCCAAAACAACAAATGTTGGCATGGATGCAGAGAGATAGGAATACTCACACACTGCTGGTGGGACTGGAAATTAGTACAACCTCTATGGAAAGTAATATGGAGATACCTCAAGGAACTAAAAGTAGAACTACTATTTGATCCGGCAATCCCACTACTGGGTATTGACTCAAAGGAAGAAAAGATGTTCTATAATAAAGACATCTGCACTCAAATGTTTATAGCAGCACAATTCACAACTGTAAAGATGTGGAAACAACCCAAGTGCCATCAATACTTGAGTAGATTAATAAAATGTGGTATACATATACCATAGAGTACTGCTCAGCCACAAAAAACAATGGTGAACTAATACCTGTTGTATTATCCTGGATGGAGCTGGAGCCTGTCCTCCTACATGAAGTGTCACAAGAACAGAAAAACAAGCACCACATATACTCATCATCAAATTGGTACTAATTGGTCAACACTTATGTTCACATATGAAAATAACATTCACTGGGTGTTGGGCAGGTGGGAGGGTGAGAGGGGGTGGGTATATTCACACCTAATGGGTTTGGTATGCACTCTCTGCAGGAGGGGAGTGCTTTATAGCTCTGACTCAGGTGGTGCAAAGGCAATATATGTAACCTAAATGTTTGTACCCCCATAATATTATGAAATTAAAAAAAAATTAATTAAAAAAATAAAAAAGATTTTAAAAAAAGTTTCCCCCTCAATTTGTTGTCAGCCTAAAATAACATTTCAGTATCTGAGAGAGAGGAAAGAAGTGTTGGGCCTGCTTGGGGTGGGAACTTGGAAAATATGTATGGAACGGAATGGGGTAGATGAAGTACTCAAGTAAGGGCCACATAGATTGTGAAACAATAGCCACAGGAGTCTGGAGAGGTCAGAGGTTGTAAAGATAACTCCAACCAGAAATGGTGGCAGTAGAACGAGCAGGGACCAGCAGGGACCAGCAGGGACCAGCGGCTGTTTAAGAAAAGCCTCACCCTCCCAAACCTTTATGCAAACCCTTTATAAAACCTGCCACTCTTCTCTCCTTGGGGTAGATGGTCTTTTTTACCTCCACCCACCTTCCCCCATGTGCCCCAAATAAATGGCATTTTGCTGTATCTCAGCCTTGAGTGTCTTCCTCTTGGCTCCAACCTAACATTTGGTGCTGAAACCCAGGAGAGTACGCTGGGTGGACCTGACCTCCGGGACTCTAACAGGCAAGGCTTGCAACTCAGGAAGCAGCAGGCAGTGGCAGCTCGTCTTGGGCTTACTCCCAAATCCTGCCTTCCTCTGAGTCCTGGGTCACGGGTAAGATATCCATGGATCTTTGACTGAATTGAGAGAGACCAGTCTCCTTGGTTGACCAAAAGTCCCCTGGAGCCATTAACCTCCCTTGTCTCTGACGAGGTGGCTGGGAGAAGTCCCGAGCCATGCAGGGTCTCTCTCTAACTTGTCTCTGATCCTGCAGTGTAAGCAGAGCACTCTAGTTCAGCTGAGGTAAGGAACTGTCCACCCGGACCCTCCTGAACCAAGCAAGAGGAAGACACTGGACCGGGACTCAGATCCTCCTTGGCGACCTCCCAAATCCACACACTGAGATATCCTGTTCCTGGTAGGTGAGAGTTCATAAGCTCGATCTCATTCCTGATCTGTCTCGCTCTGGCTTCTAGACTTGCCTCGACTCGAAAGTCCTACTGATAAGCCAGAGGACACTCTCGCCCCTGGGGCCTCTGCTGGACACAAGGATGCCTGTGCTGACTAATCACTCATCAGTCGCTTGTCCCTCCTGTGACATTCCCTCATTCTAGGGACACCTAGAATTGAGTGGAATTGGTCCCGTGTGACCCCTACTCTTTCCAGGAACATGGGGAACTCTTCAGACAACTCCTCCTAAAAGTACCCCCTTGGGGTGCCTCCTCTGAAATCTCAAAACATTGAGTCTCACTGATGAAGTCTGGCCAAAATGGCTTCTCTTTTACTGTAATATGGCCTGGCTACAATATAAATTAGATAATAACTCCCTGTGGCCCGAAAATGGAACTTTTGACTATAACATATTACAAGATCTGGACAATTTTTGTCATCACAATGGCAGATGGCCCAAAATTCCCTATGTTTAAGCCTTTTTTACTCTCCACCCACAGCCCTCCCTCTGTCAAAATTGCAATCTGGCACAGTTTCATATAATTTAAAATCTTAAAGTCATGCTGTCCATGTATTGATTTATGACTTTACCTGTAATCTCTGTCTCCCTGAAATGTATAAAACCAAACTGTAACCCAACCACAGCGAGTCCACTTGCTCAAGTCTTCTTGGGTGTGGCTCTGGGTCATGATCCTCTAATTTGGCTCAGAGAAGACCAGGACCCCCGAAGGAGTAGGCCAAACTCAGGGCTAGGTACTGGCATGGCCCTTTGGGGCCCCCGGCTCTGGGCTTCTCCTTTGGTGGAACTGGTAATTCCTCCTGAACTCTGGACTGCCTGGTTTTGGTTGATGGTCCTGAGTTTACTCTGAGCTGGTTCTTTCCTGGAAATTGTTTGGGATCCTAATTTAGACTTGGAGATTCAGTCTAAAGGATCTTCTCCATTGCCTTTTCATGCTAAAATTAATCTCAATTGGCTTTTCTGTGCATTTGCAAAAGAGGAAACTGAACTGTCCTGTTTGTAGATAAATGCGAGGCTGAGTTCCTCAGCTCTGAGGAGAAGAGCATTTTACTCCTCCCAGGCAAAAGGTTCCCCTGCGTGACCGGGGTCCCGAGTGGGAATTGCCTGGGGTGATTCCCCAAGGCAAGAGTAGCCCTTATAGAGAACCCCCCATCAAATTAATTAAAAGAAGGCTCAGTCAGCACACAGGCAATGTATGTAACCTCAACATTTGTACCCCATAATATTCTGGAATTTAAAAAAAAAGGCTTATCCAGGAAACGCACATAAGAGCTGATCACTCAGCATTTTGAGCCCTCTCGGAGGTATAGACCCCCGAAGACAGAAACTGAGACATGTAAGAGGGTGGGGTCGACTCAGTGGTGAAACGTTGAGAAGCTCCACCCACAATCAGCGCACTCTGATCCATGACACTAAACCCTAGACTACAGTTCGGTTGCTTCTTTTGAAGAGAAATGGGAAACAAATCCTTTAAAAATGAGTGAAGACAAGGAGAACGACCCCCTCCAGGCACCCCAGTTGGTTTATGGTGCCTCTACTTGCAAGTGTTTGTGTAAATGGAAAGGTTCGAAGGCGTGCCGGGTTTTGTAGGGTTCCAGCTGGCTATAGCCAATTCTTGCGCACAAGTTTTTACTAAAGGGCAAATTACATCAAGGGAAAGTCAGAGCTCAAATGGTTGACCTGCCGCTATAGAGTTAAAATGTCTCTGAAGCTATTTCTCTCTTTTATTGTCTGGCTACTCTAAAACCTGCTAACTTTTTCTACTGATGTTGAGATAACTCATAGTTTATGGCATTGGTAATTGAAAGGCTACCTGGGGAGCCTGCAGCCAGTTCTACCTAAGATGTCAACTTTGAAAACTCATTTTGAACTGAAGAAAAAAAAAGGGGGTAAAGAGGTTTTTAAAATTGAACTGCCCTGGAAACTGCTTCACCCAAACTCTGATCCACAGGCATAATTAAGTTACTCATCATGGCAACTAACACTGGCCATGTGAACAAGCCCCAGTTCTGTCAGAAGAAATGTGGATCCAGTTGTCTTTTACAGACTGGTGAGTTGTGTTAATGATAATTGCTAAATCTCCTGAGTTATCAACAAAAATACTTATGTGTTTAACTTTAAGGTTCTTAATAAGGTAAAAATGTGGATGTACCGAAACATAAAAGTATCAGCAAATTAGAATAAATAAAACACTAAGTGGATAGAGCACAAAACCAGAAACTTATGGTCAAAGGTTTATGAAGATATTTTGGTTTTGGTCTTTTAATTCTAGCTGCAGATACAGATTTCTCCACAGATTTCAATGTCTGTGGAAAGATACACATAAAATGTGTTTCTAACTCACTCTTTATATCATCTGATGTTAACAGTACTGTTAGGGATTCAAAGTTGTCCTAGAGGTTGTAGTTACAAGAGCTTAAATTGGAAGCTTTAGTTTTCCCTTGATGTTGTTCATTTTTGATTTGTTAGCTGGTTATGTGTGCATTATGTTGCTGTAACAAAGTTTTGCCTAGGAAAAAATTCCTAAACTGTTAATTTTTGTATAGTAATCTATTTTAAGGTAAAAAGTGAATGATTGCTAAACCCAAAGAAAATCTCAAAACAGTCTTACTCTTTAGAAATATTACATCTACTCAAGCTTACACCCAAGTTGAAAAATGTTTTGAGACTATTTATATTGTTCTTAAAACAGCTTAATCTTGATCCTCATGTAAAAAAAATGTGTTACCACTTTGTGTCATTGTTTGAGGTGTTAAAGAATTGGTAATAAAGGTTAAATAGAAAGGAGATGAATATTATAAAGAAAGGAGCTTGTCTGAAATTTTTTGTCCTAAAATGATTGGTTATTTAGGAAATGGGAAAGTTAGGACAAAACAAAGTTTTTAGGCATGTTTTGTAGATGGTCTGTGCAGGTTGGGATAAGGTTTATAAAGGGAATTTATGAAGGAATTTTGTATATGATCCAGTTGTTATAATTTAAAAAGATAAATTTTAGTTAAAACAAAGTTTTCTTGAGATATTAATTTGCTCTTAATGAAATTACCTAATGTACTCATTTGGATTCTATAACCTGTTTCTTTATTAGGTTTTGACTGACTAAAAAAACTAAACCCATATCTTAAGGGTTAAGGTTTATACCCATATCTTCCTTTATCGCCTTTAGAATCTTTTGATGACTATCTCTCTTGGTTAAATAAATGACCATTATTTTATAGTGGCTTGTGATTCTACTTGAGCAAACATTTCAAGCCTTTGATATTTGACAAACTTTCCAAAACCCAAATTCTAAATCCAGCCTTTTTACCTCAAACTAACTCTTTATATATTAGGGCCACTAAAAGTCTAAGAGAGACATATTAGGCTTATTTGCCATGTTAAAACTGTACAGGAAGCATTGTCAAATATGAAATGTGTTTAATAATTATGGTTATTATGTTAAATTGTTGTATGCCACAAAAATAACCAACTTTGTCTGTCAATTGTCTCTTTAACCATGGCTAGTCTAAGACTTTTTATTTTACTTTGACTCATCTCAGAAAGTGTTTTTTTTTTTTAAACTGGCTAAGTCCAAAGTTTACTTCCTCAAGGAAAATCATGGAAAGGGCTAAGGTTCTCTTGAATACAGGTTTCTGATAACTTTGGAGATTATATAACCTTGGACTAAAACAAAATAAACTTCCAGGACTTTAATTATAAAACTGATATGCCCATATATATCACTAACTCAACCTCATGAGATGGAACTAAATTTTTATGACTTTATATTTAAAATGTTGCTGAATCTCTTGCCTTGTTTTCCAGAGTCATGACAAGTTTTAAGGAAATAACAAGTTTACCTGGTATCTCCAGGATTTAAAAGTGTTGACTCCTGCCTGGCCCAACCTGTTATTCACTTCCTATGCCCTGTTACTGCAAGCATCCTTCCTCTAGGCCCAGGGCCTTATTGCATAAGAGGGAGCATGTGAGATTGTAAAGGCCAATTCGGAGGGATGGAATTAGTTTAGACCCTCCAAATCAAGGAGGGGCACACAGAGGGCTACACAAATACTAACTGAAAAACTTTGTCTTTTCAGGCCACATGGTACAGATATCCATCCCAATCATAAAGATGTTTTCCTGCTTCCTATAGACTTAAAACTTCCTGAGTATAATTGTTTTCAGTTATGGAGTTTGTGCAAAAGGAGATATGACAAGTGGCTAATTTATCAGCCACCTTAGGACAAACTACTAAAGAGACTAAAATATTGTGACACAACAAAAGTCTCTAAATTCCTTAGCTTGAATGGCTAACAATGCTTATGTTTGTTACAAGTCTACAACTAAACCAAAGAATATAATAACTCAACACTTACAGATGAATTAATTTTGTAGCCTTGCCTTTGACATTTTGGTTTTTATTCTTATGTTGCCTAGAAGGTTTTAAAAGGGTTGATGCGTGCCTGTCTACCTCCAATCCTGTCTGGACTAAAACACTTATTGCTGTATTATCATTATATATTTCTTGTAAATGCTATAACACATACAGGAGAAGTAAAAAAACTCAATCAAAGACCCATATCATGATAGTTCAAAGAATAGATCTGGTCCAGGATGTTTTTTTTTTTCAGACTGAACCCTAGGCCTGACTCTCTCTGGCCTCTTAAACAATTGCCTATCAAATCAGGTTGAGTCATGTCCTTCCCCTAAGATATGACATTGCCAATATTAAAAGCATCCTCACCAACACCAGATGACCAAATAGACAACTGTAGGAATGAGCCTTCCTAGCGTTGTGGGCCCTCCTGCTGGTTTTCAGCCTGCACATGCATTCCATGGAATGATCTTTGGCCAACAGGGGGACCTGAGGACTAAAGTCTGATCTTTTTCTTTTGCCCAAATTCCTTTTTAAGGGGGCCTAGTGAGTCACACATACAAATGATAAAATCTCAGTAAACAGGTTCTTATGATGAGGTTTACTTCCCGACCTGATTCCGGTATAGCATCACATGAAAGAAGACCCTTATCTTAACTCAAGCATTCTTTTCTGCCGATTCATGGTCTTTGGAGGAAGCCTAACTCTTTCAGCCAATTATAAACTAAAGAATCTTTAAACTCACCTATAACGTGTAAGCCCCCACTTCAAGATGGCCCGCCTTTTCAAGCCAAGCCAATGTATGCCTTCCATGTATGCCCAACTTCCCAATTTTTCTAATTTTTACCTTTTCCCTTCTTTTCCTCTCCCTTTCTCATATGATGAAGAGTGTGGAATGTTGGGCCTGCTCAGGGTGGGAACTTGGAAAATATGTATGGAATGGAATGGGGTAGATGAAGAACTCAGATAAGGACTACATGGATTGTGAAACAATAGCCACAGGAGTCTGGAGAGGCCGGAGGCTGTGAAAATATCTCCAACCACAAATGGTGGCAGTAGAACCAGCAGGGACCAGCAGGGACTGGCGGCTATTTAAGAAAAGACTCACCCTACCAAACCTTTATCCAAACCCTCTATAAAACCCTCGACTCTCTCCTCCTTGGTGTGGACACTCTTTTTGGCCTCCACCCACCTGCACCCAGGTGCCCAAAATAAATGGCATTTTGCTATATCTCAGGCTTGAGTGTCTTCCTCTCTACTCTGACCTAACAAGAAACAGAACCAAGTTCTAATATCTATCTGAACTACATCCAGGTGAGTATGTGACCTCCATGTGATTGTCTATTGAGCAGTTTATACATTATAAACTATAGCCAGCTTTGCAGGAAATGCAATGTTAGGTCAGTGGATTTGGGCACATCAGACGACTTGTTTAGACAACTAAGCCCCAAATGGCAGAGGCTTCCATGGCACCCAAAAGAGAATTTAAAGGGGGAAAAGAAGAGAAGGCACATGAAAAGTGCTCAACATTACTAGTCATTGGTGAAATGCAAATAAAAACCACTATGAGATACCACTGCTTACCTACTAGTATGACTGCAATCAGAAAAATGGAAAATAGCAAGTGTCAGCGAGGGAGTGGAGAAATTGGAACCCTCCTACACTGCTTGTGGGAATATAAAATGGTGCAGTTTTTTTTGGGAAACAGTTCAGCAATGCCTAAAATGGTTAATTATGGAGTTAGCATAGTTACGATCAATTCCACTGTGAACTAAAATAAAATCTTAAGGCTCCCCCCCAACTGGCTGACTGAATGGACCCCCTCCTGGCCAAGAGGATATCCTAAAACTGAGTTGCAAAAGAGGGAGGTCAGACATGCCTTATCATGCCCCCCTCCCTTCTTGTAGACGTCCTTTGTAACTCATTGACAGGCCTAAGGCAATGCAAGAAAAACCTTCAGGTCCTCAATTTACACAACAAATATATGGCCAGTACCTTGTCTCTGATTAACAGACTTCCTTATCTTAAAATATTCCAAGCCTTTAGACAAAAGCCTCATTTTTTTTAACCAATTACAAGTCAAAGTGTCTTTAAACCCACCTATAACCTGTAAGCCCACCCTTTGAGATGGCCCGCCTTTTGGGGCCAAGCCAATGTATGCCTTCCATGTATTGATTTATGACTTTACCTGTAATCCCTGTCTCCCTGAAATGTATAAAACCAAGCTATCCCAACCACAGGGAGTCCACTTGCTCAAGGCTTCTTGGGCATGGCTCTGGGTCATGCTCCTTAAATTTGGCTCAGAATAAACCTCTTTAAATTATTTTACAGAGTTTGGCTACTTTTCCATTGACACCACTCCTACGTATATACCCAAGAGAGATGACAACACATGTCCACACACAGCAGATGCGAGTAATATGGAAGCATCTTCTGCTTCACGTCAGCAACCCGTTTTGAAAATCAGACCCGGTCAGTGAAAACACAAACTGGGATCCTACTTCCCATTATTTTACATGCCAAAAACTATAATCTGTTTCAAATCAGTCCCAACCGCCAGCCAGTGTGTAATAACCGCCAAACACAGTATGTAATAATCACCGTGTTAGGGTGTAAAACACCTGTAACTTCGCTTCACGCTTTCCAAAGAAACTGGTGTGATTCTCGGCAAACGGCTGCTGCCCTGCCTCGACGCCCCCGCCTTCCCACTCGCTCTTCTCGCGGGCCCGCCCGCCCAGGCTGCTGCTCGCCGAGACCCCCGTGTGCCCAAGACACAGGCTGGGTTTCCCGGTGAGCGGCCGGTTGGGGCTGCAGCCCTGCCTCGGGCCCCTCCCGCAGTTGCCCGGCCCGCGCCGGCCTAAGGGCCGACCTGCGTGTGCTCAGCGACCCCCCAGCACCGCACCGGGAAGCAGGAGACGAGGCCGCCACCGCCCTCGGGAGTCCTTCCAGCCGCCTCCGCTGCCCGCCCGGGGGTCCACCCGGAACAGGGCGGGGCCGCACGAGCTGGCATCTAAGCCACCTGGGGCAGGGACGGCCCTGTCTGAACCATGGGGTCGGGGGAAGGATGTCAGTTAGCTGTGGGGTCTCGGTCTTCCCTGAGCCTCGGTCTGTCCAGCTAGAAAATGGCTTTTAAGGAGGTCCTCTTGCCGCTCACAGAGTTCCTGCGCATCAGTGCGCTTCAGAGGCTGGAAGCAGAAATGGGAAACCCCAGGGCCCAGACCACGATGAAGCGACGTAAGAGGCGGTCGTGAGGCTTCATTGCCAGAGTCGAGGACATGTGCCCTCCCTAAGAGCTCACCTTCTCCTGCGACCCCTCCCCGGCACTTGTCCGCCGATGTCGCCTCCCCTGTGACACCCCCTCCACCCCAATCTCTCCTCAGTCCTTCAAAACGTGGAGGAAATAAATCTCACTGCACTAATTCAGTGAGTTTGAGCTACGTCAGTGCAGAACAAATAAAACTAGGGAACCGGCGGGACATTTTACTGCAAAACCGAGGTTGTCTCCAGCCAGTAACTGGTAAGAAGATTTGACGCAGACCAATGCAGAGTAATGAAGTTCTGTGATGACCTCACTGCGCACATGCAGCGCTACACCTGCCTGGATGCTGGGAGGCCGGGGCCTCTGCTGCCAGCGCGAGTGCGGGCAGAGGCAGGAGGGGAAGAAGAGATGATCTGGAATAACGTTTTACTCTTTCTTTTTTTTTTTTTTTTTGACCCCGCACCCCACTCTCGCTGTCATCACCTCTGCCCAGGATCGTCTGAACTGAACTCAAGCTTAGGATGTGCAGTTCCTGTTGATGATCCGAAGAAATACCCCTCTCCACACACTTGCAGGCTTGTGCTGGCTTAACGGGTAAACGGGGTGTGTTGATTTTCCTGTACAACCTCAGTCAAAGAGGTGTTTAAAATTGCCACTATTGAAAATTAAACATTTTAATATTCTGGGATTTAACCTCCTGGAATTTCTAATTGCCTCTCCCCTTTCATCATCATTTTGGTTTTGTCCTTTATTTGCTTTTTTGATCTGATCTTGATTTTCTCCCCAAGATTCTTGGATTCTTTTCTTGCTTTGCGTCCGGGGACTTCTGGGCCCGTCAGTGTCACCGTCATCGGGGTCAACACGGCGCACACGCGGCCAGCGCTGCTGCATCCCAGACATTGTGTAAATTGCGTTACTTGTGTCAATTTATTCAATCCTCTTTTTATTTCCCAGATGAGGACACTGAGGCACAGTTTTTACTTTTTGGGGGGATCATTTGCTTATTTCCTGGGAATAAATTGTCAAGTATAAGAGACGGCGTGTGAGGAGCACATTTATGATTCCTAGCTCCCCCTGCCATGTTATAATCTATTGTCACATTTGGTCAATGCTGACTAGTTACAGAATTCTGCACTGAAAATCATTTCGCTCAAAGCTTAAATGCCTCATTTTACTTTCTTCCAATATTGAAAGCAGCCAAAGAAGTTGATACATGGATTTCTGGAGTCTTTTGCAGGAGAGGTGTGTTTGTTTATTTTTTATGTGGAAAAAGATTTAAGATCTCTTTATATTTGGTATTTATAAATTTCATGATGTTCTGACTGAATATCAGTCTTTGTTATTTATTGAGCTGTTCATACAATTTGGCAATTGTCTTGTGTTTGTGTGTTTAATTATTACTTCCCCTCTCTTCTTTGTTTGCTTTTTCCAAAATCCCTAATAAACAAGATTTGGACAACCTGGATCAATGATTTATATCCTCTGTATTTCCCCAGTATTTCCTATCTCTTTTTCTCTTGGTATTTTACTTTCTGAAATGTCCTCATTTACTTATTTGCCAACAATCCTAACAATTTTTTTCTTTCAGCTATTTTATTTTTAATTCATGAAATATTTTTTCTTTTACTGGATTTATAAACCATTTTTTAAAAATCATAACTTCTGGTGTTTTATGGATGCAATATGATCTTGAAGTACACTGTGTGGATTTTGTTTGTCTTTCATTTTCTTTTTGTGGGGGTGTCGGGAAAGAGGGAGCAGCATTTATTTCCACTCTCCTTTGTCCTCTCCTCTAGAACCCAGCAGCCAGAATCCTGGGAACTACATTTTAGGGAATTTTTTGACAGCAGGGTTCCAAATTCAACCCCAATAGCTAAAGGAATTGTGTGATATCTGGAAGGTGGGAGGAAAGCAGAAGCCATTATTACTTCCCTAGAAGTAGTGGGTGTGTGGGTAGTGAGGAAAATGGTATCAAAGGGTAGAAGGATGGAGACACCGTGTGCTTGTGGCAAAGCATTTGGTAAAACTGTAACCTCTAGTGATTCGGAATGTGGCCCCCATCCCCACTGCAGCCATAGTGCTCTTGTTAAAATGCTGTTGACCCGCCAGCAATGCCCTCCATAATCGGTGTTTAAATGGAAAATTTCTTGCATCCTCTTTTTCTATTAAGTCTTCTGTGAATCCCTAGGGAAGATTCAATTTCAAGGTCCTCACATTGCATGGGTAATACAGATTCGTACCTGACACCTGCACACCATTCAGGTTTGTGGTCTTAGTTTCTCACACACTACCAAGTAAGACATACTTATTTTAATGCCTCATCTCTGGGTTAAGTTATCTTAGTCCCTGTCCAGAAAGTGGTAACCGTCCTGAATTCTGAATTTTTTTCAGGGCCCTCAGTTTTGGCTCTCATGAGCATGGTGTGAAGTCTGGATCTATGTTCTTGTGGTTTTATTGAAACTTTGACTCTTAGATTGTGTATGTGTGTATGTGTGTGCATGCACACATACACATTGCCAGTGTCTTAGTGAATCATTTGGCTTCAACTGCCACTTACTGCTCTAGCTTTGTTATTGTTACAATTAATATTGACAATTTAATTCTAAAAACATGGATAAATGTATAGAAATCAGTAAACTTCATTTTTATATTTATGTTTACCTTTAAATTACACTCGAAGTTTTTATTCTATTTTCGTAATAAAACACTGCTGTCCCCAGGAAAATTTCGGCTTTTTTTTGTGTGGCAGTCAATGTGCTGAATATAGTGTGTTCAGTAGACAGGGTTATTGACATTTGCAGAGTTATAAAACATTTTATTGTTTTACAAGCAATCAATTCGTAAATAAATCATAACAGCAATCTGATTAATATTCCCTTTTTGAATACTTTAAAAATATGCAACAAATCCTTTGGTCTAAATCATCATTATCATCATTCTCGTCATGACTTGTTGAAGAGTTTACTAATGCTTGGTACTATGCTGTCCCCTAAATTCAGTATTTCTAATACTCTCCACCATAATCATGAGTGTTAGTTTGCCCACACTCCTCCTTCTACGGGAGGAGAAATTGAGGCATAGGGAGCCCCAGAGCTAGGAAACGCAGAGCTGGGACTTTACCCAGCCCTGCCCAAATCCAAAGCCCCTGCTGTTTCCAAAAGCTGTGACAAAATATTTTGAATAAGAACAAATCTATTGCTGACAATTTCTCAAACTTAAATGACAGTTAAGCTTAATTTATCTTCTTTTCTCTATCCTTCATATAATATTATTGATGAAGTACTGACCTACCTAATGACAAGGATCTTAGAGATGATCTATTTTAGCACAACCATCTTACAGGAGCAACTTGAGATGACCAGAGATGTCGGGGGTTGCTCCATGACATGGTGTGAGCTGTACATCTAGGATTTACCATGTGCTTTTCTGAGGCTCCATGCTGGCCTGTAAAAGAGACAGGAAGCCACAGGAGTTCACAGGATTAGCCCACTTAGGAAGGATGTTCCAGGGACTTGACACCCCCCAACTCTCACACTGAAGTTCACTGAGCCTCCTCTTCACGCTCAGTCCCCACAGAGCACTTATGACCGCACTGGGCTCTAGCATCTCCATACTGAGCTGAGGGTCTGCAGCGTGGGGTGAGTTTCTCTCACTAAGCTGCCATGGACCGAGTTCTTTGAATGTGCCCTCAGGTTACCTGAGCTACAGGGCCTGAAGGGCGCCATGAAGGAGCCTGTAAATTCTGCTGCAGGTGACAGCAGTAAGTCCACTGATTTACCTTGGTCCCTGAGGCCAGGCCCTCATACTAGCCACCTTACAGGCTAGGGCTTTCTCCAACAGCTTACTCTGGGCTGGGGGCAAGGGAGAGGAAAAGGAAATTCGTTTGGCAAAGCCTGTTGTCCCAGGCATCCATGTTTCCAACATCCCTGACTGACAAAGCCCTGTCCCCGTGTTTTCTATGGAACAGAAGGTTCACATCACAACAGGGTGTTGGCTACATGGCAGCCCTGACTGCTGAAGCCCCAGAAAGGAGCAAACAGGATAAAACAAGCACATTTCACTGCCCCCAGTTCTAGGCTAGAGCTTGACTCTGAGGCTACCTAAGTAGTGCCAGAACCCTAAGGTTCTGGTGAAAGGTTTGGCTTGCCTGCCCAGTGGGTAATCGCTCGGCCTACCTTGCCATGTTGCTGTCCACCTCCTGTGCCAGCTAGCAGGAGCAGGCAGCTTCTTCTGAGCATCCAGTCCTGGGAGCTGTAGAGATGAGGGTCCTTCTGCCAAAGCACTCACTTGGCATTGGCACATCTGCTCCGAGACACCTTTTGTTGCACAATGTTCCTCCCTCATATCCCTACCTTTCTGTGTGCAGAAGCATCCCTGTTCCTTTGCATCAAAGATGAGAATCTTCCAATATTGAGCTCTAATACCTCTGTCTCCCCACAAGTATTTGGTCACAAGCAGGATATTCCCAGCCAGTGAGCAGAGAGCACAATCTCCCAAACCTCATTAGAGGAGCCGAGACTGGATTTTAGCATCTTCTTGTTGAATCGACAATTTTATTAATATGTAGTGTTCCTTGGTACTTTAACCCTATTACTTTATTCTTGGTAATTTTCTTTGCTTTGAAGTGCGCTTTGTCTGATATTAACATATTCACCCAAGCACTATTTTGGTTAGTATTTGCATACTATATCATTATTCATTCTTTAACTTTTAACCTACCTATATCATTATATTTGAAATTTGTTTCTTATAAACCACATATAGTTTGATCATGTTTTATTTATTTGGTTTGTCCTTAACAAATCTGACAATCTCTGTCTTTTTTTGTTATGGGGAAAAGCACGTAATATAAAATTTACCATTTCTACCATTTTAAGTGTACAGTTCAGTAATGTTAACTATAAGAATATTGTTGTTCAACTGATCTCTAGTACTTACTCGTCCTGCAAAACTGGAACTCTATACCTATTGAACAACTTCCCTTTTCCACCTTCTTCCAGCCCCTAGTAACCACTATTCTGCTTTCTGTTTCTAAGACTTTGATTACTTTAGATAACTCTTAAAATGGAATCATGCAGTATTTGTAATGACAATCTCTGTCTTTTAATTGCTGAGTGTAGGCCATTTCCATTTAATGTAATTACTGATATGTTAAGATTTAGGTCTACCATAGTATTATTTGTTTGATGTGGTTTTTTCCTGTTTTTCTTTCCTTTGTTTCCCCATTTTCTGCTTTCTTTTGGGTAATCTGGAATTTTTTTGTATTCATTTTGAACTTACCAATGTGTTTATACTACATCTCTTTGTATTGTTTTTTTAGTAGTTACTTTGAAAATTGCAATTTACATATTTAATTTCTCACAGGCTAATTAGAATCAGTATTTAATCATTTAAGTGGAGTGTAGAAAACTTACAACCATATGGGTCCTTTTACCCTCCTCTCTGTATGTTATAGTTGTCTTACATATTATATCTATATACAGTGAAAAATCCCTTTAGACAATTTTATTATTTTTGCTTTCACTATCAAATATATTTTAAAGAACTCAAGAGAATAAGAAGAATAGTCTGTTATATTTACCAAGATATTTACTATTTCTGTTGCGTATTATCCCTAATGTTCCATTTTCTTCTGGTATCATTTCCATTATGTCTAAAGAGCCTCCTTTAGCAGTTCCTTTACAGCAGATCTACTGGCAAAAAAAATATTCTCTTAGTTTTCCTTCATCTGATAACACCTTCATTTTCACCTTTATTCTTAATGGTCCTTTTGCTAAACACAAATTTCAAGTTGACAGTTATTTTCTTTCAGCAAGTGAAAAATATTATGCCATTTACTTCTGCAGTTTCTGCTTAGAAATCCACAGTCATTCAAATGGTTCTTCCTTTACAGGTAATGTGCCTTTTAAAAATTATTATAGGTATAATATACTTATAAGAATTTGTTGTGTATATTTATGGGGTACATGTTATATTTTGATACAGGCATGTAATGTATAATAATCAAATCAGGGTAATTGGGGTATCCATCATCTCAAGCATTTATTATTTCCTTGTGTTACGAACATTCCAATTCCACCCTTAGTTATTTTAAAGTATACCATAACTTATTGTTGACTACAGCACTTTGTTGTGCTATCAAATATTGTTCATCTTATCTAACTATCTAACTATATTTTTGCACCCATTAACCATCCCCACTTCCCCGCTTCCTGCTACCCTTCCCAGCAGGTGGTAACATCATTCTACTCTCTATCTCTGTGAGATTAATTGTTTTAAGTTTTAGCACCCACATATAAGTGAGAACATATAAAATTTGTCTTTCTGTGCTTGGCTTCTTTCATATAATATAATGTTCCATCCATGTTGTTGCAAATTACAGGATTTCATTTTTTATGGCTGAATAATATTTAATATTCCATTGTGTATATGCACCAGATTTTCTTTATCCATTCATCTGTTGATGGACACTTAGGTTAATTCTAAACCTTGGCTATTGTGAATAGTGCTGCAATAAACCTGGGAGTGAAAATATCTTTTTGATATAATGATTTCCTTTTTTTTGGATATATATCTGGTGGTGGGATTGATGGGTCATATGGTAGTTCCATTTTTAGTTTTTTGAGGAACCTCCATAGTGTTCTCCATAGTAGTTGTGCTAATTTACATTCTCACCAATGGTGTATGAGGGTTCCCTTTTCTCCACATCCTCACTGGCATTCATTATTGCCTATCTTTTTCATAAAAGTCATTTTAACTGGGATGAGATGATATCTCATTGCAGTTTTTATTTGCATTTCTCTGATGACTAATGTTGTTGAGCATTTTTCATATACCTGTTGGCCGTTTGTATGTCACCTTTTGATTAATGTCTGTTCAGGTCTTTTGCCTACTTTTTAATCATTTGATATTTTCCTATTGAGTTGTTCGCGCTCCTAATATATTCTAGTTATTAAACTCTTGTCAGATGGGCAGTTTGCAAACATTTTCTCCCATTCTGTTGGTTGTCTCCTTTTCTATACAGAAGCTTCCTAGCTTGATGTGATCCCATTTGCCCAGTTTTGCTTTGGTTGCTGGTGCTTTTGAGGTCTTACTCAAGAAATCCTTGCCCAGAGAAATATCCTAGAGCATTTCAAAATGTTTTCTCTTAGTAGTTTTTAGTTTCAGATCTTGAATTTAAGTCTTTAATTCATTTTCATTTGTTTATTTATATGATAAGAGATAGGGATCTAGTTTCATTTTTCTGCATATGGATATCCAGTTTTCCTAGCACCATTTATTAAAGAAATTGCATTTTCCCCAAAGTATGTTCTTGGCACCTTCCTTAAAAATAAGCTCACTACAGATGTGTGGATTTATTTCTGGGTTCTCTATTCTACTTCATTGGTCTACATGTCTGTTTTCAGGCCAGTGCCATGCTGTTTTGGTTACTACAGCTCTGTAGTATAATTTGAAGTCAGAAAATGTGATTCCTTTTCACTCAGGATGGCGTTGGCTATTCTGGGTCTTTTGTGGTTCCATATAAATTTTAGGATTATTTTTCCTGTTTTTGTGAAGAATGCCATTGGGTATTTTGATTTCATTGACTCTATACATTGCTTTGGGTAGTATAGACATTTTAACAATATTGGCTCTTTCAATACATGAACATGGAATAACTTTCCATTTTTTGTGTGTTTTCTTCAATTTCTTTCATCAATGTTTTATAGTTTTCATTGTAGAGATCTTTCACTTCTTTGGTTAAATTTATTCCTAGGTGTTTTATTTTATTTTTTTATAGCTGTTGTAAAAGGGATTACTTTCTTGGTTTTTTTTCAGATTGTTCACTGTTGGCATGTAGAAATACTACTGATTTTTGTATGTTGATTTTGTATCCTGCAATGTTACTGAATTTGTTTAATCAGTTCTAGTAGTTTTTTGGTGGAGTTTTTAGGTACCTCTAAATATAAGCTCACTGACCAATAAAGATAATTTGACTTCTTCCTTTCCGGTTTGGATACCCTTTATTTCTTTCTCTTGTCTTGCTCTAGCTAGAATTTCCAGTACTATGTTGAATACCAGTGGTGAAAGTGGGCATCCTTTTCTTGTTCCAGATCTTACAGGAAAAGGTTTCAGTTTTCCCCATTCAATATGATACTAGCTGTGGGTCTGTCATATATGGCTTTTGTTGTGTTGAGGTATGTTTCTTCTATACTCAGTATTTTGGGAGTTTTTATCATGAAGGGGTGTTGAATTTTATCAAATGCTTTTTCAGGATCAATTGAAATGATCACGTGGTTTTTGTCCTTCATTCTTTTAATGTGATGTATCACATTTATTGATTTGTATATGTTGAACCATCCTTGCATTCCTTGGATAAATCCCACTTGATCATGATGAATAATTTTTTTAATGTGTTGTTGAATTCGGTTTTCTAGTATTTTGTTGAGAATTTTTGCATCTATGTTCATCAGAGATATTGTCTATAGTTTTCTTTTTTGTTTTTGTTGTGTCTTTGTCTGGTTTTGGTATCAGGGTGATACTGGCCTTATGCAATGAGTCTGGGAGTATTCCTTCCTTCTTGATATTTTGGAATTGTTTGAGTAGGGTTGGTATTTGTTCTTCTTTAAATGCTTGGTAGAATTCAGCAGTGAAACCATCAGGTCCTGGGCTTTCCTTTGATGGGAAACTTTTTATTACTGCTTCTATCTCATTACTTGTTACTAGCCTATTCAGGTTTTGGATTTCTTGCTGGTTCAATCTTGGTAGGTTGTATGTGTCTAGGAATTTATCCATTACTTCCAGGTTTTGCAATTTATTGGCATATAGTTGCTTGTGGTAGTCTTTATTGACCCTTTGAATTTCTGCAGTATCAGTTATAATGTCTCCTTTTTCGTCTCTGCTTTTGTTTATTTGGGTCTCCTCTCTCTTTTTTTTTTTTTTTTTTTTTAGTTAGTCTGGTTAACAGTTTGTCAATTTTGTTTATCTTTTCAATAAACCAGCTTTTCATTTCATTGATTTTTTTTTTCAATTTCATTTATTTCAAGCTCTGATCTTTATTATTTCTTTTCTTCTACTAATTTTGGGTTTGGTTTGCTCTTGTTTTTCTGGTGCTTTATGATGCATCATTAGGTCTTTTATTTGAACTTTCTCTACTTTTTTGACGTGGGTACTTACTGCTATAAACTTTCTGCTTAGTACTGCATTTGCGGTATCCCATAAATTTTGGTATGTTGTGTTTTCATTTTAATTTGTTTCAAGAAATTTTGTAATTTTCTTCTTAATCTCTTCATTGACCCATTGTCATTCAGGAGCCTATTGTTTAATTTTCATGAGTTTGTATAGTTTTGAAAGTTCCTCTTATTATTGATTTCTAGTTTTATTCTATTATGGTCAGAGAAAATACTTGATATGATTTCAATTTTTAATAATTTTTTTAGACTAGTTTGGTGGCCTAACATATGATCTGTCCTTGAGAATGATCCATGTACTGAGGAGAAGAATGTGTATTCTGCTGCCACTGGATGAAATGTTCTGTAAACATCTACTAGGTCCATTTGGTCTATAATGCAGATTAAATCTGATGTTTCTTTGTTGATTTTCTGTCTGGATGATCTGTCCACTGCTGAAAGTGGAGTGTTGAGGTCTCCAACTACTATTGTATTGGAATCTCTCTCTCTCTTTAGCACTAATAGTATTTGCTTTATATATCTGAGTGCTCCAGTGTTGGGTGTGTACGTATTTGCAGTTATTATATCCACTTGCTGAATTGACCCCTTTATCATTATATAATGACTTCTTTGTCTCTTTTTACAGTTTTTGTCTTGAAATCTATTTTATTTGATGTAAATATAGCTACTCCTTCTCTTTTTTGGCTTCCATTTGCATGGAATATATTTCCATTGCTTTATTGTCAGTGTATGTGTGTCTTTACAGGTGAAGTTAGTTTCTCATAGATAGCATATATTTGAGTCTTATTTTTTTAATCCATCAGCCACTCCATGTCTTTTCATTGGAGAATTTAGTCCATTTAAATTCAATATTATTATTAATATGTGAGGACTTACTGTTTCCATGTTGTTATTTGACTTCTGGTTGTTTTGTGGTCCTCTCTTTCTTTCTTTCTGTCTTCCTGTGTTCCTTTGTGTAAAAGTGATCTTTTTTGGTAATTTTAATTTTTTGCTTTTCACGTTTTGTATATCTGTTGTAGGTCATTAATTTGAGGTTACCATAGGCTTGCAAAAAACATCTTATAACCACTTGTTTTAAACCGGTGACAACTTAACTCCACTTACAAAAAACAAACAAGTAAGCAAGCAAAGAGAAAGCTAATAGAAACTCTACCCTTTAACTCCATTCACCCCACTTTTTGACTTTTTGCTATTTTCATTTATATCTTTTTGTAGTATTGTACAAATCTGTCTTAAATTTGTCTTAAAAATTATTATTATTACATTATTATTATTTTTTAAAGTTATTATTTTTGATAGGTTTGTCTTTCAGTCTTCCTACTCAAGATTTGAGTGTTTTACACACCACAATTACGATGATAAAGTATTCTGTCTTAGTCTGTGTACTTACTGTTACCAGTGAGTTTTATACCATCAGATGATTTCTTATTGTTCATTAACAACCTTTTCTTTCATATTGAAGAATTCCCTTTAGTATTTCTTGTAGGGCAGGTCTGCTGTTTATGAAATCCCTCAGCTTTTGTTTGTCTGGGAAAGTCTTTATTTTTTCTTCATGTCTGAAGGATATTTTTGCAGGATATAATATTCTAGGATTAGGGATTTTTTCCTTTAGCACTTTGAATACGTCGTGCCATTCTCTCCTGGCCTGTAGGGTTTCCACTGAGAACTCTGTTGCCAGATGTATGGGAACTCCTTTACTTGTTATTTTTTTCTCTTTTCTTGCTTCCATTAGGACCCATTCTTTATCCATGACTTTTGGGAGTTTGATTATCAAATGCCTTGAGATAGTCTTATTTGGGTTAAATCTGTTTGGTGTTCTATGACCTCCTTGTATCTGAATATTGATATCTTTTCCTAGCATTGGAAGATTCCCTGCTATTACTTCTTTGAATAAACTTTCTACCCCAATCTTTCTCTCTACCTCCTCTTTAAGGCCAGTAACTCTTAGATTTGCCCTTTCGAGGCTATTTTCTAGATCTGGGAGTTGTGCTTCATTCTTTGTTCTTTTTTCTCTTCTGACTGTATATTTCATATAGCCTGTCCTCGATCTCACTAATGCTTTCTTCTACTTGATCAATTCTGTGTTGAGAAACTCTGATGCATTTTTCAGTTTGTCAATTGAATTTTTCAGCTCCAGAATTTCTGCTTGACTTTTTAAAAATTATTATGTCAATCTCCTTTCTCTGATAGGATCCTGAATTCTTTCTCTGTGTTGTCTTGAAGTTCATTGAGCTTCCTCAGAACCTTTTGGATCCTCTGTCTGGAAGTTCACATATCTCCATCACTCTGGGATTGGTCACTGATGCCTTATTTAGTTCATTCAGTGAGGTCATGTTTTCCTAGACATTTGTGATGCTTGTGGGTGTTTGGGTGCCCTCAATGTCTGTGCATTGAAGAGTTAGGCATTTATTCTAATCATCACATTCTGGGCTTCTTTTTACCCATCCTTCCTGAGAAAGCTTTCCAGATAGTCAAAGGAAACTGAGTGTTGTGATCTAAGTCTTTGGTCACTGCAGCCATATCAGTGCTAGGGGTCCCCCAAACCCAGTAATGCTGCAACTCTTGCAGACTCCTGGTGGTACTGCCTTGGCAGACTTGGGTAGGATATGGGAGAATTCCCTGGATTACTGGGAAAAAGCTCTCACTCTCTTCCCCCACTTTCCATGAAGTAGAAAGAGTCTCACTCACCATGGGTTGCCTGAAGCTGGGGGAAAGGTGATGTGAGCACTCCCTAATGGCCACCACAGCTGAAACTGTACCAGTTTGCATCTGAAGCCAGCACAGTCTTGCTCAAGGCTTGTAGCAACTACTGCCTGGCTACTACTGATGTTTATTTAAGGCCCAGTGGCTCTTTAGTCAGCAGGTGGTGAATCCTGCCAGGACTGGGCCTTTCCCTTCAGGGCCTTTGGCTCCCTTCTGGCCCAAGTTGGGTCTAGGAATGCCCTCTTGGAGCTAAGGCCTAGAATAAGGGCTTCATGAATTGGCTTGTTGCTTTGTTTTACTGTGACTGAGCTGGTACCCAAGTTGCAAGACAAAGTCCTCTGTATTGTTCCCTTCCTTTCCCCAAAGGGAATGAGTCTCTCCCCAGACTGCACTGCCTAGAGTTGGGAGAGGGGTGATGCAGGCCACCACAGCTGGTGTCTCACTGAGTCATATGCACCCCAAATACACTGGGTTCCAGCCCAGTGCAGCAGCAGGATTTGCCCAAGGACTGTAGTCTTTGTGGCCTGACTGTCCTTCAAATTTATTCAGGGCCCTAGACTGCTTTTGTCAGCTGGTAGTGGAGGTAGCTAGAACTCAGTTTCCTACCACTGGGGCAGAAGATTCTTCTCTGGCCAGAACTGGTCTAAATGCTCCTTCCATGGGTGATGGCAAAATTCTGCCCTGTATTGTGTTCCCCTGTGTGACTGGGTGGCCCTGAGTTCCAATGCAAAGTCCCACAATCGCTTTGCTCTCCGTCCCCTAAGCACACAGATTCTCTCTCCACCTGCCCCTGGTGCAGCACTGCCAGGAGATGGGGGAGGGGTGGCATAGGCAATGCAAGACTATCTTTCCTACCTTCTTCAGTGCCTCTTTCCTTGATATAATATTAAACCCAGGTGCGATGGCCACTCGCCTGATTTTTGGTTTTTCTGAAGGTGCTTTCTTGCATGGAAAGTTATTTAATTTGGTGTTCCTGCAGGGGGATGATCGCTGGAGGGTTCTATTTGGACATCTTGCTCCATTTCCTCTAAGTGTACCCTTTTTTCTGGTTTATTTCAATATTTTTCTTTGTCTTTAATTCACAACAATTTGAATTATGATTGGTCTGAGCACAGCATTTCTTTGTGTTTATCCCATTTAAGATTCATTCAGCTTTTTGAATTTGTAGGTTTATGTGATTTGCAAAATTTAGAAAGTTTTCAGCCAGTATTTCTTGAAATGTATTTTTTAGCACTGAATGATTTCTGATGTCCTTCTGAGGCTCTGACAACAAGAATATTATACCTTTTGCTCTTTTCCCACAGGTCTCTGAGCGTCTGTTCATTTGCTTTAAATCTTTTTTTTTTTCCCTGGTTCCCAAGTTGGATAATTTCTACCAATCTATTTTCAATTTCATTTACAATTTAACCTGTCATCCCCATTATGCTTTTGAGCTCTTTCAATCTTTCAGTGAGTTTTATACTTCAGATATTGTACTTTTTAGTTCTAATATTTTCAGTTTTTTCTTCTTTACATATCAGTGCTGAATCCTTTTCTTTTTCTTTTAATTTTAAGTGTGCTTGAAATTGCTTGTTGGAACATTTTTAAATAGCTGACTTAAAGTCTTTATCAGATAATTCCAACATTTGTGCCACCTAAGTGTTTGTGTCTGTTGATCATCTTTCTTCATGAGAATTGAGATTTTCCTGGTTCGTCATTTGCTAATTTTGGACTGGGATATCATGTTTTGAGACTTGGAGTCTTTTTAAAATCCTCTGGAGAATATGGATATATTTATTTTAGCAAGACATTGACCAGGTTAAACTCAGGCCAAAAGTTCCATCTCATCTTCTATAGGAAGTGATTTTGACAACAGTTCAGCTTTCAAAACCTTTTGCAGAACTATTCAGATCTGTCCCATGTGTGCATCACCCAGTGGTAGTCTGGGTTCTGGCCAGAAATCTTCCTGTTAGTTCGATTTTCAAGGTCTTTATTGTGCTCATTAGTACAAGATCCAATCATGTGCAGTTTGGGGGTAAACCTTGGTATGATTTACCAATTTAATGGGGTTTCTTTCCTGAGGTTCTCCCATCATAATAATCTCCCCTGAGCATTTTATTTCCTTGGGGCTCCCCTTTCAGCTTCTGTAGCCAGAAACATGGGACCTTAGTTACTCTTTTCTGCTGCCCACTTTTGTGACTGCCCCTGTGTCCTGGATCAAGAGGCAAGAGGAGCAGAGGATCAAAAACATGGTAAACTCACCACTGATTTGCTGGGACGTTGATTCTGGGCTTCTTTCCAATCCTCCTGCTACTACTTATTTTTCAGAGCCCTCTAATAGCTGCTCAACATATACTGTTTCATTCACTGCTGCATTCAGTGGTAGAGACAGGATGGAATGTGTTTTCTCCATCTTACCTGGAACTGGTTTCTACAATTAGTTATTTATTCCTTCATTGCCACAAATCACCTACACCCAATCTTGGACCTATAGTTTTTTGAACACAAAATGTGTCTTGCCTAATTTTCCTCCTTCTCCAGTCAAGGCCCAACACTCAGTCATTATGCTGTTAAGTGCTTTTTATGTTGTAATTGCCTTGCCTAGCCCTTTAGGAAATGCCTGATAACTACATTCCTACACTAATTAAATAGCACATCAGCAAGATAAGGAAGGCAAGATTTTATAATTTCCCACAGGCAGGTAAGTTTCACAGAAAACATTTTCAAGTTGAACTGAACAATAGAGAAACTACTCCCTGAATAATTAATTATCTGCTAATTTATCCCCATTGGAGTGACCGGGAAATGAACTTACCACTTTCTGTCTTAAGCCCAAATGAGCAGAGAAATTCTGCGTGGCAACTTTACTCATGGCGTTCAGGGATGACAGGGGTCTTAGGCAGCCCTAGAGAATTCTAATACAGCCCTGAAAAGGTTCTGTCACAATTAATGCTAACTAGCTCTGAAGCCACTTCTGCTCGTGGCTCTCAGAGCCAGTTGGCACAAAGTAGGCAAAAATGAATAAATAGACTTCCCCTTTCCCCTCTCCCATGTCCCCCTTCTATCCACACTTCCCACAAGCATCTCAGCTCTAGTAAGTGTCTCATTTGCGCCTGTTATTATCTGCTGTGTTGGTTTGCTTGCACCCTGCCTTGTTCCTGCATGTAAGACAGCTTGCTATTTTCCCAACCTCATTTCCCTCACTGTTAATCTCCCCAGAGGAAGAGAAGCGAGGTGAGTGTCACAGGAATGAAATATGGCATTGGCTTTTAAAGTGCGGTCCCTAGACCGGTAACACTATATCACCTGGGAACTTGTCACAAATGCAAATTTCTGGACCCCGACTACAGAATCAAGAACTCTGGGGTGGGGCCAGCAATCTGTGATTTAACAAACCTTCCAGATGATACTGATGCATGCCAAAGCTTGAGAATCACTGCAATTAGGAAGTTAATAATTGGCTGGTGGTGGCACAGTGAGTGAGCAGAGTGTTTTCTAGGAGAGGATTGCTTGTCACATTGCAATGACCTATTAAGCTGATTTTTCCACCATGCCTGGAAGGCAACTTGTTACTAGCATCACGTAGCTAGGTAGGGTGGAAAGGGTAGGCAAAGTATACACGCTGGGTACGATGGGCTAACAGTGCCAAAACCTCTATTTCCTTTGTGTCTGCTACCTCTATTGGCCTGGATTCTAGTCTCCTCAGTCTGCTGATAACACTTGGGCGATTATCCCCAGCAGCATCTTTCTCATGAATATCCACTTATCTTTCCTCCAGGTTTGCCCTCCTTCAGTGGTGCTAAGAGCACTTGACAAATACATTTTTCAAGACCAGACTTCACAAATATGGCATCACCCTGCTCTTTATGTATCACTTCAATAAGCCACGGAGGCTCCTTGGCTGGTTCTTTACCAGTTCTTAACTCTTATAAATTTGGATTCAGCCAAAAATGAATTTTGGTAATCCAATAAATTATAGATAATCTGAATCATTTGTAATGGAACAAAGTTTGTCCTGTTTACAAAGAGTAGGAATATCACCATAATCTTCCAGGGAAATAAGGCAGTGGCAATTGACTGAATAAAACTTCTATTGCAAGAAAAATTCTTCCTTTACTTTAGACGAGTGTTGAGCAAGTGGAAAATGCCCATGACAATACTGAAATTGGTAATGGTGCTCTTGCATTGGAATTTCCTTCTAAACACCATGGGAATATGAACATGAAGGCATAACTAGTTTTTTTGAAAATAGACTACAATTCACTACCAATATAAAAACTAGCCCCTGAAAAAATAAAAATTTTTTCTAAAAGTTTCCTCAAAGCTCTCAAACAAGAGATGAAGTTATTTGAACATTAAACAGTTGGAGGAAAATTTTTGTAGTCAGTTTGTAACTATCTCCACACTGTCCCTCCCATTAGAGTTAGGAATAATTTATCAACAGTTAGAAAATTTTTTCACATAAATACTCACGCAACTCACATGATTATAATAGTTTGCTTTGTAAGATTCTGTTTTGAAGGAAAAATCATTTTTATTTTAATATTTTGTAAATATTTTGTTTTGAGAAAAAATATGTATCTGCTCATAATTTGAATGAAAATGTCAGCTTATATTTAGCATTTTTTTCTATTTCTCTTTTTTTGGGGTATAATTTACATTTAATAAAAGGCACAGTTCATAAGTTAAAATTTGGTTAGTTTGACAATGTATACACCCATGTAATCACCACCTCAATTAAGATGTAGAGCATTTCTACAACCCCACAAAGTTCTCTTCTCTCTTTTCCCAATTACTGCCTTTCACCCCAAGAGAAAACCACCGTTCTTGTTTCCACTATCACATAACAGTTTTACCTATTTTCAAGCCTCATATAAATGGAATCGTATAATATGTACTCTTTGCTCCAAGCTTCTTTCATTCTGCATGTTTTTGAGATCCCTCCATTTTGTTGCATATATCAGTAGTTGGTTTCATTTTATTGTTAAGTAGTAATCCATTTCCATGATGACTAATAATTTTGGCTGTCTTTTCAAATATTTATTGGACTTTTATATACTTTTTTTGATGAAGTATTGACATAAATATGTTTCCCATTTCTTTATTGGGGTGATTGTCTTGGTTTTATTAAACTCTGAGAGTTCTTTATATATTTTGGATACAAGTCCTTTATTAGGTATGTGTTTTGGAAATATTTTCTCAAAGTGTTTGGCTCATATTTATTTTCTTAAAAAAATGTTAAAACGGGCTTAAAACAATAAAGATTTTTTATTTCTCAATTCTGTGAGTTGGTAATCTGGGTAGTTTTCCTGCTGGTCTTACCTGGGATCATTGATATGATGACAAATATCTTCTGGCTTGACTGGAACTGGAAGGCCCAAAATGACTTTGCTTGCATGTTTGGAAGTTAGCACTGGCTGTCATCTGGTATACCTCTTCCACAAGGAGGCCTTCCGTCCTCTAGTACGCTAGGCTGGGCTCCTCCACAACGTGGAGGCCTCGAGGTTCCAAAAGACTGAATGGAAGAAGAAGCTGTGATGTCTGCTCAGTCTTGGCATCAGAAGAAATGCTGCATTGCTTGAGTTGCTGTCCGTATTTTTACTCTTTTTCTTGTTCTTTCTTCACTCATGATGTTCCAGGTTTCTATCTGGTATAATTTCCCTGCTGTCTGCAGAACCACCTTTAGTAATTTTTTTAGAAGATCTCCTGACAACAAAATCTCTTAGTTTTCCTTCGTCTGAAAACATATGTCTTTTAAATTATAAATTGACAATTTATAATTGTATTTATTAATGAAGTACAAAATGTTATTTAAAAGACAACATGGAATAATAAAATCAAGCTAATTAACATATTTATAGCCTCAAGTACTAATTTTTTTGGTAAGAACATTTGAAATTTACTCTCTGAGCAATTTTAAAATGTAAAATTCACTATTATTAACTAAATTTACCAGGCTGTGCAGCAGATCTCAAAAAAAAACCCTTTTTCCTCATGTCAAACTGAGATTTTGTACCCTTCGACTATGAACTCCCCATTCCCCTCATGCCCCAGCCTCTGTAACTACCATTCTACTCTGTGCTTCTGTGTTTGGTTGTTTTAGATGCCACATATAAGTAAGAACATGCAGCATTTGTCTTTCTGTGCCTGGCTTATTTCACTTAGCATGATGTTCTCCTCTTCCACTCATGTTATTGCAAATGACAGAATTTCCTTGTTTTTTAAGGCTAAATAGTATTCCACTGTGTATATATACCACATTTTCTTTAGCCATACATCCGTTGATGGACATTTAGGTTGATTCCATAACGTTGCTATTATGAATAGTGCTATAATGAACATGGGAATACAGGCATCTCTTCAACAAACTGATTTCAAATATTTTGGGTAAATACACAAAAGTGTGATTGCTGGATCATATAGTAGTTCTATTCTTAGTTTTTTAAAGAAACTCCACACAGTTTTCCATAATGACTGTATTAATTCACATTCCCATCAACACTATACAAGGGTTCCCTTTTCTCCATGAATTCACCAACACTTGTTATCTTTTGTCATTTTGATAATAGCTATTCTGACAGGTAAGATGATATCTAATTGTGGCTTTAATTTGCATTTCCCTATTGATTAGCAATGTTGGGCATGTTTTCATATATCTGTTGGCCATTTGTATGTCTTTTTACAAATGTATATTCAGGCCCTTTGCCCAGTTTTTAATTGGGTTTTTTATTTTCTTGATATTGGGTTGTTTGAGTTCCTTGTATATTTTGGATATTAACCTATTGTTGAGCATAGGGCTTGTAAATTCTTTTTTCCAATCTATAGGTTGTCTATCCACACTGTTCATTATTTCCTTTGTTGTACAGAAGCTTTTTAGTTTGATGTAATCCCATCTGTATATTTTTGCTTTTGTTGCCTGTGCCTTTTGGGTCTTATATAAAAAATCATTGCCCTGACCAATGTTGTGTCATTTTCCCCCTATGTTTTCTTCTAGTAGTTTTAGAGTTTCTGATCTTATGTCTAAGTCTTTAATTCATTTTGAGTTGATTTGTTGATACAGGGTGAAATTAGGGTCCAATTTCACTCCTCTGCATGTGGATATCCAGTTTTCCCAAAACAATTTATTTAAGAGCCTATCCTTTTCCCACTGCATATTCGTGGCACCTTTCTCAAAAATCAGTTGACCATACATAAGTGGGTTCATTTCTGGGCTCTCTATTCTGTTCTATTGGTCTATTTTTTTGGCAGTACCATGTTGGGTTTTTTTTTCATTCTATATTAATTACTATAGCTTTGTCATATAGTTGGAATCAGATAGGGTGATGATTCCAGCTTTTTTTTTTTTTTTTTTTGAGACAGGGTCTTGCTCTGTCACCCAGGCTGGAGTGCAGTGGCATGATCATTGCTACTATAGTCTCAAACTCCTGGGTTCAAGCAATCCTCCCACCTCAGTCTCCTGAGTAGCTAGAACTACAGGCATGTGTCACCATACTCAGCTAATTTTTTTATTATTATTATTTGTAGAGATGAGTTCTCACTGTGTTGCCCAGGCTACTCATGAACTCCTGGGCTCAAGTGATCCTCCTGTCTTAGCCTCCCAAAGAGCTTGGATTATGGGCATGAGCCACCATGCCTGGCCAGCTTTGTTCTTTTTGATCATAATTGCCATGCTATTTGGGTGTTTTGTGGTTCCATATGAATTTTAGGATTGCTTTTTCTATTTCTATAAAAATTGACATTGGAATTTTGATAGGTATTGCATTGAATTTGTAGATCACTTTGGGTATTATGAACATTTTAACAATATTAATTCTTCCGATCCATGAACATGGATGTCTTTCCATTTATTTGTATCTTTTTAAGTTTCTTTCATCAATATTTTACAGATTTCACTGTACAGGTTTTTTACCTCCTTGGTTAAATTTATTCCTAAGGGTTTTTTTTTTTTTTGTAGCTATTGTAAATGAGATTGTTGTCTTGATTTCTTTTTTAGATAGTTCATTGTTAATGTATAGAAATGCTACTGATTTTTGTGTGTCGATTGTGTATCCCGTACCTTTACTGTATTCTTTTGTTGGTTTTAACTGTTTTTTGGTGGAGCTTTAGAGTTTTCTATATATAATATTATGTCGTCAGCAAATAGTGACAATTTCATTTCTTCCTTTCCTATTTGAATGCTCTTTATTTCTTTCTCTTGCCTAATTTCTCTGGCAAGGACTTCCATTACTATTAATGTATTTAACAGAAGTGGAAAGAGTGAGAATTCTTGTCTTGTTCTAGATCGTGGAGGAAAGGCTTCCAGTTTTTCACTGTTGAGTAGAGCATTAGCTGTTGGCTTGTCATATACGGCCTTTATTGTGTTGAGGTACATTCCATCCAAACCTAATTTGGTGAGAATTTTTATCATGACAGAATGTTAAATTTTGTCAAATGTTCTTTCTCCATTTAATGAGGTGATCATATGTTTTTTGTCCTTCGTTCTGTTAAAGTGATGTGTCACATTTATGATGTATGTATGTTGAATCATCCTCACATCTCAGGGATAAATCCCACTTGATCATAGTGGATGACCCTTTTAGTGTCATTGAATTTGGTTTGCCAGTATTTTTTTTTGAGGATTTTTTCATCTATGTTCATCAAGGATATTTGCCTTTAATTTACTTTTCTTATGATGTTCTTGTCTGGCTTTGGTATCAGGGTAATGCTGGCCTCATAGAATGAGATATTTTTTCATTTCACATATAATAATTTCTTCATTAAACCATTTGTTGTTTAGGAGCATGTTATTTAATTTCCATGTGTTTGAGAATTTTCTAAAATTCTTCCTGTTGTTGATTTATAGTTTCATAACATTGTGGCTAGAAAAGATACTTGATATGATTTCAGTCTTCTTAAATTTTATGAGGCTTGTTTTGTGCCCTGATATGTGATAGATCTTGGAGAATGTTTTATGTGCACTTAAGAAGAATATGTATTTTGTTGCTGTTGGATAAAATGGTCTGTATATATCTGTTAGGTCCATTTCACTTAAAATATTGTTCACGTTCAATGTTTTCTTGTTAATTTTATGTCTGCAATATCTGTCCATTGTTTAAAGTGGAGTGTTGTAGTCCTGTACTATTATTGTATTGTAACCTATCTCTCCCTTAAAGTATTTTAATATTTGTTTTATATACTTAGATGCTCCTATGTTAAGTGAATATGTACTCACAATTATTATATCCTCTTGATGAAGTGACTTTTTTATCATTACATAACGCCCTTTTTGTCTCTTTTTACAGTTTTTGACTTAAAGTCTATTTTGTTTGATATTAGTATAGCTACCCCTGCTCTGTTTTGTTTTCCATTTGCATGGAATATCTTTTTCCATCCCTTCAATTTTAGTCTACGTGTGTCCTTAAAAGTGAGGTGACTTTCTTGTAGGCAGCATATAGTTGTGTTTGGTTTTTATCCATTCAGTCACTCTACGTCTTTTCATTGGATAATTTAATCCATTTGCATGCAAGGTAATTAATGATAAGTAAGGACTTGCTACTGCCGTTTTGTTCATTGGTTTTTGGTTGTTTTGTAGATACTTTGTTTCTTTCTTCCTCTTTTACTATGTTCCTTTGCAGTTTGATGGTTTCTGTACTAGCATGCTTTAAATCCTTTCTACATCTGTTTTTGGTACATCTACTAAAGATTTTTGTTTTGTAGTTACCATGAGCCTTACATATACCATCTTATACTTATAATAGCCTGCTCCAAACTGATAACCACTTAACTTTTATTGTATACAACAACCCTATACTTTCACTGCCCCCTATTTTATGTTTTTGATGTCAGAATTTATATCATTTTGTAATGTAATTTATTTTAGCTATACCTATAAAGCATGTCTAATGGTGATGAGCAACCTTAGTTTTTGTCTGGGAAAGTTTTTATTTCCCACTGCTTTCTGAAAGACAGATTTGTTGGGTAAAGTATTGTTGGTTGGCAGTTGTTTTCCTTCAGCATTTTGGGTATATCATCCCGCTTTCTCCTGGTTTGCAGGGTTTCTGTTAAGAAATCCACTGACAGTCATATTTGCATTTCTTTGTGTGTGATGTGTTTCTTATGTCTTGCTGTTCTCAGAATTTTTTCTTTATCTTTGATTTTTGTTAGCTTGATTATAGTATGTCTTGGTAAACTCCTCTTTGGGTTAATTTCATTGGAGACTTCTGTGATTTTTGTACCAGGATTTCGGCCTCTATCTTCAGATTATGGAACTTTTTAGAGATGTTTTAAAAAATATGCTCCTAGTTCTTTTTCTGCTCCTTTACAATTCCTATTAGGCAAACATCTGGTCTGGTCTCTTGGTAGTGTCCCATAATTCTCATAGGCTTTCTTCATTCTTTTTTATTCTTTTGTCTTTTTGTTTCTCTGGTTTGATAATTTCAAATGCGTTGTCTTCAGGATCACTGATTCTTTCTTCTGCTTGATCAAGCCTTCTGTTGAAGATTTCTGTTTAATTTTTCAGTTCAGTCATTGCATTCTTCATATCTAGGATTTCTGTTTGTTTCCTTCTTATTGTTTCTATTTCTTTGTCAACCTTCTCACTTTGTTCATGGATTGTTTTCCAAATTTCATTTAATTTTCTACATGTATATTCTTGTAGTTCACCAAACTTCTTTTTTTATTATTTTTTATTTTTATTTTTTTAATTTATTTTTTTACTTTTAAATTTCAGAATATTATGGGGGTACAAACACTTTGGTTACATATATTGCCTATGCACTGCCCAAGTCAGAGCTACAATCATGCCCATCCCCCAGACTGTGTGCCATGCACCCATTAGGTGTGAGTTTACCCAACCCCTCCACCCCCCTTGCACCTGCCTGGTCCCTGATGAATACTATTTCCATGTGTGCACATAAGTATTGATCATTTAGTACCAATTTGATGGTAAGTACCAGTGGTGCTTGTTTTTCCATTCTTGTGATACTTTGCTTCAAAGAATGGGCTCTAGCTCCATCCAGGGTAATACCAGATGTGTTAATTCACCATTGGTTTTTATGGCTGAGTAATACTCCATGGTATACATACACCACGATTTATTAATCCACCCATGTATTGATGGGCACTTGGGTTGTTTCCACATCTTTGCAATTGTGAATTGTGCTGCTACAAACATTCACGCGCAGATGTCTTTATTATAGAATGTCTTTTTTTCCTTTGGGTAAATAGCCAGTAGTGGGATTGCTGGATCAAACGGTAGTTCTACTTTTAATTCTTTGAGGTATCTCCATATTACTTTCCATAGAGGTTGTACTAATTTGCAGTCCCACCAGCAGTGTATGAGTGTTCCTATCTGTCCGCATCCCTGCCAACATTTGTTGTTTGGGGATTTTTTGATATGAGCCAATCTCACTGGAGTTAAGTGATATCTCATTGTGGTTTTGATTTGCATTTCCCTGATAATTAGAGAAGTTGAGCAATTTTTTATATGTTTATTGGCCATTATTCTGTCTTCTTTTGAAAAGTTTCTGTTCATGTCCTTTGCCCACTTTTTAATGGGATTGTTTGACTTTTTCTTGTTGATTTTCCTAAGTTCTGTATAGATTCTGGTTATCAGCCCTTTATCAGATGTGTAGCATGCAAATATTTTCTCCCATTCTGTAGGTTGTCTGTTCACTGTAATGATAGTTTCCTTGGCTGTACAGAAGCTTTTTAATTTGATCAGGTTCCATTTATTTATTTTTGTTGCTGATTTGATTGCTTTGGGGGTCTTCTTCATAAATTCTTTGCCTAGGCCAATGTCCATAAGAGTTTTTCCAATGTTTCCTTCTAGAATTCTTATGGTTTCACGTGTTAGGTTTAAGTCTGTTATCTATCTAATTTTAATAGATTTTGTATCTTTTCCTTATGTCATTGCCCTGGCTAAGACTTCTAGTATTATGTTGGATATATGAGTGTTGGTACAGGGCATCCTTGTCTTGTTCTTCACCCAGGGGGAAAATATTTAAGCATGATGTTAGCTATATGTTCTCTACAGCCACCACTTTCACAAGTTAAAGAAATTACCTTCTATTTCTCATTTTTGTAATTTTTATGAACACTGATGAAATGTTATTGAATCTTTTTCTGTATCTATTAGTATGGCTGTATAATTTCCATCTTTTGTTATCATTATGTGGTTATTATATTAAGTTGTATTCCTAGAATAACCCCCCTTTGGTTATGATGTACTATCCTCTTTATATATTGCTGGATTAGATTCACTAACAATTTGTTTAGGATTTTCACCTCTGTACCCACGAGGGTTACCAGCCTGTAATTCTTTCTTATAATATCCTTGTCAGGTTTTGATATCAAGAATGTTTTCTGCTTCATAAAATGTTTTGGAAATTATTATGTTAACTCTTTTCATACTTTTTGGAAGACTGTGTAAGATTTGTATTATTTCTTAATTAAATGAGGCACTGAGATGGACCACCAGAAATAGCCACAGCCACTACAGATCCTGTGCCACTGAAGTAACAGGGGGGATAGATATTAAGAGTACAAAGATCACTGTTTGGTAGAAGGACATAAAGTTGCAGACATGAAGAATGTGGCTGTAGTGTTAATGGCAGAAAATTGGAAAGGCCGCCCATCAACCCAGATGCTGAAGTTCCCAGAGCTGCCTTGAACCCAGAACCATTCTCCACCTTCAGTGTCCACGAGGACCAGGCCTGTTTTGACTCTTGTTTCAGGGTTTCTAAGAATGAGATGCCACTTGTGAGAATTAGCCTTCTTCATTGACCAAAGTGATGGGATTTTTATCTTTTCAAAATAAAAATTCAAACTAAGATGGGTATAAAGAGAAAGCAAAGCTGAGTTCCCCCAGCTCTTCTATTTTTGGTTGGATGCTTCTTTTCACCCCAGCAGACATGAGGTACAAAGATGAAGCACTGCAAGAAGAAGCCTTCTGAGGACCCAGAATGAGCTCACCCTGGCAGTGAGCCTAAGCACGTGCTTCCCTGCCCTGTGCCTGGCCTAATCTCCCAGTAAGGAGAAAGAGACAGAGAGCTACCTCTACCAGAGGTTGAGTCTAGTCATATTGGCAGGTTGAAAAATCCAGGAATTCAGATAGTCCAATTTATCTCCTCTGGTTCCTAAAATTCTTTGCAGAAGATTGGCCTTCAAGCAGTGACAAATGCTGGACAAGAAAACAGAATATGATTGTGTTATAAGTCTGGGGAACATCTCCCCAACACATGTGCAAATAGGTGTATATATAGCTCTGATCACCCGGAGAGCTCCAGACATATATGTGTGGAAAGAGATGAATCTGGTTTACTAAATCTTAGGAATCTTAGAAACTGACTTCATGACACACATTGTGATCCTAATAGATAAAGTGATGTTTCAAGCCCAACCATAGAATCACATTTTCTAAGAAGGGGTTATATAAATTAGTTTTTTCTCTTCATTGAAACACCTTTTATATTCTCTTCCAGGC
Source organism: Daubentonia madagascariensis (assembly GCA_023783475.1). Taxonomy (NCBI): domain Eukaryota; kingdom Metazoa; phylum Chordata; class Mammalia; order Primates; family Daubentoniidae; genus Daubentonia; species Daubentonia madagascariensis. The sequence continues at coordinate 23,537 of JAKFHU010000834.1, read as the reverse complement.
ATATTTTCTTTCTATAACAGTAAAACTCTATACCACATAATAACCATGAGGGTGTTATCAATGTAAATTTTGCCCCCATTTCAAAGGAGTTTGTTTTGGAGGATTCACTGGGGGCACTCTTACACTTTGTGTAAAATCTTACACCTTGAAAAATATAATATTCACCATTGCGTGCTGGGAAAGTCTTGAATAGATAAAGATGTTAGCAATCTGTTGCTACAGACACCACTCAGAACCACACGTGCTCTCCCCAACACCTGGAGCATCCACACATCAGAGGTAAGACAGACACCAGAAATCCTGCCAAGAAAGTAAGGAGAAGTGAAGGATCCAGAACCTTCAGAGTGGCTTCATAATTAACTTCTGAAATTTATAGGTAACTTATTCTACCTCCTCCTATCCCACCCACATAATTCAACTCACTTAATCATTCTATTGTAAGAAGTTCATAACAAAAGAAAAGATTTCTTTGTTCCATGAATGACTAAATCCAGAAACGACAAGTTACCCTGTCCCTTCAGCCTCCCCCTCTGATTCCCAGTTGGAAGACCCTAACACCCATGTGCTTTTCCTCACATGGATGGCAGTGTATTTGGTGTGATGGTAATGAACCCTCGGGGTCAGAGCCCATGTGGCTGGGTCCTCACTGGGATTGTTAGCTTATTTTTACATTACCTTCACAAAGGGACAATTGGGCTCTGATACCATCATTGATACTGAAATATCTGTAAACTGGCTGGCAGTGCTTACCCGTCCCTCCCCTGTTTCCTGTCCAGCATAGCATCCTCTGGTTTCTCTCCTACAAGGTCATGGATGATAGGATTTACCTTTCGGGGATATAACACTAGAAATCAAAACCTTTCTATGAACAGATCATATCAACCAGATACATTTTAAACCAAAGTATTCTTATTATCTTATGTTCTAAATCCTGAACATTGGTGTGGCTTAATTTTACAAAAGTAGCTCAGGAACAGGGTGGTAAGCATAGTAATATTCTGCAAAGGAAAATTTATAGACTGGCATTAGCCTTATTTTGGGTCATATAATCACAAATAAAATTTTAAGAACTATTCCCTTCATTACTCTAAGTGGTAACGAAATCCTCAAAGCATGAGGAATACTGAAAAATTTCAAAGACAAATGAGATCTCAAGGTATCACTAAAAAACGTGAAGAAATGCTGGGCATCAGAGTTTGAAGATACTATCCAGAAAAGAGAAATATGATGCAAGGAAAATGTGAAGCGTTTCTTGGTGCCAAGGCACCACCCTGACCCAGATGCTGGGGACAGTCGGCTCAGCCTGTTGCTGTCCGAGTGCCCTCTTCTCATGCCTTCCCTCCCTCCTACCACTGTGCTGGTATTGGGACCTGCTCAGGTGAGGTCGGCATTTCTGTATCATGAATAAAAGCTAGTACTGAATAAAATAAAAATGTTTAAAGCTCCGTACAAATGAACCTACCTGGACATTAATATGTATGGTTTCACTCTGTTCCAGCCCCTGTAACATGTCTCTCATATTCTTTATTTTCCCCCAAGTTTTGGCTGAGAATATGATCAAGAGGTCCAAGTTTGGCCTGGAGTGAAAGCAGAGTATGTAGACGGACAGATGGGCAGAAACAATTTTGTCTATTTGTGGGAATGTGGGACCCATATGAATACACATATAATTTCTAAGATATTTGCCTCGACATTTTAAGATCAAGGTTGGTGAGGGCAGATTCAGGCAAAACTGATCGCCACACAGATACCACACACCCCAGGTTGCCTGCAATTACACTTGGGACCTTTGGTCCCCTTGCCTGGCTTTTGATGGGCAACCTCAGGCTGTGGGGAGATGGGCCTCCCTGCCACAGCAGCCCTGCTGAGGTAGTCAGGAGAGAAGCGACCTTCAGACCCACGGCTGCTGGGCAGCAACTCCCCTGCCCTGGGCTCACATCCCTTCCTTCCACTTCTGCATACAGAGGGACTCTGGGGATGCACTTCACACAACTTCCTTTCAAAAACACTAAAGGGGCCAGCCAGGTTAGACTGTCACAGAAGCCACCCAGCGTTCCCTATTCTTCCTTGAAGAGGAAGAAATGTGCACTTCCCCTTTTCAAGGAGATTGGGGTGGGCAAAAAAAATATTCAGCTGACAAAAATATCTGATAAAAAGAATCATAATGTTGGTGGAGAGAGGAAGGTGGAGGTCCCCCATCTCTATCCGCAGAAACCAGTGTCTTTCCCACAAGACTGATGGAAGCCAGGGGTTGAAGCAGCTCTTTATCATGATAAAGTCTCTGCTTTAATCTCCATGCCTGGCCTCAGTGAACACGTTACACGTGGAAAACTTCACTCTGGACCTTTAATCGGTAGCAACATTCAAATTGGGATTTTAAAACCTTCAGGAAATTAAGTCATATTATTTCTTTGAAAAATCTTGACAGAGAACAACATGGACATGTGGAAGCCAATGTCACCATAGACAATGGAAAGACAAATACAAGGCTCGTGCCAGTAACTCTTGCAAAAGTGACCAATTAGCTGCCTCTGGGGATCCAGGCTGCCTTTACTTTCTGCCCCAGTTCCTTCAACTTCTAATGAGGTTTGGGAGCTTGTACTCTCTGCTCACTGGCTGGAAATAACCTGCTTGTGACCAAATACTTGTGGGGAGACAGAGGTATTAGACCTGCATATTGGAAGATGCTCATTTTTGATGCAAAGGAACAGGGATGCTTCCGCACATAGACAGGTAGGGATATGAGGGAGGAACATTGTGCAACAAAAGGTGTCTTGGAGCAGATGTGCCAATGCAAAGGGAGTGCTTTGGCAGGAGGATCCTCATCTCTGCAGCTCCCAGGACTGGATGCTCAGAAGAAGCTGCCTGCTCCCACTACCTGGCGCAGGAGGTGGACAGCAATGTGGCAAGGTAGGCTGAGCGATTACCCACTGGGCAGGGGAGCCAGAACTTTCACCAGAACCTTAGGGTTCTGGCACTACTTAGGTAGCCTCAGAGTCAAGCTCTAGCCCAGAACTGGGGGCAGTGAAATGTGCTTGTTTTATCCTGTTTGCTCCTTTCTGGGGCTTCAGCAGTCAGGACTGCCATGTAGCCAACACCCTGTTGTGATGTGAACTTTCTGTGCCATGGAAAACATGGGGACAGGGCTTTGTCAGTCAGGGATGCTGGAAACATGGATGCCTGGGACAACAGGCTTTGCTAAATGAATTTCCTTTTCCTCTCCTTTCACCCCAGCCCAGAGTAAGCTTTTGATATCTTGTCTTCACAAGTATAAAAGGACGAGGCCCTGGCCTGTGGGGTGGCTGGTGTGAGGGCCTGGTCTCAGGGACCAAGGTAAATCAGTGGACTTACTGCTGTCACCTACAGCAGAATTACAGGCTCCTTCATGGCGCCCTTCAGGCCCTGTAGCTCAGGTAACCTGAGGGCACATTTAGAGAACTCTGTCCATGGCAGCTTAGTGAGAGAAACTCACCCCACGCTGCAGACCCTCAGCTCAGTATGGAGACGCTAGAGCCCAGTGCGGTCATAAGTGCTCTGTCGAGAGGACTGAGCGCGAAGAGGAGGCTCAGTGAACTTCAGTGTGACAGTTGGGGGGTGTCAAGTCCCTGGAACATCCTTCCTAAGTGGACTAGTCCGTGAACTACTGTGGCTTCCTGTCTCTCTTACAGGCCAGCATGGAGCCTCAGAAAAGCACATGGTAAATCCTAGATGTACAGCTCACACCATGTCATGGAGCAACCCCCGACATCTCTGGTCATCTCAAGTTGCTCCTGTAAGATGGTTGTGCTAAAATAGATCATCTCTAAGATCCTTGTCATTAGGTAGGTCAGTACTTCATCAATAATATTATATGAAGGATAGAAAAAAGAAGATAAATTAAGCTTAACTGTCATTTAAGTTTGAGAAATTGTCAGCAATAGATTTGCTCTTATTCAAAATATTTTGTCACAGCTTTTGGAAACAGCAGGGCTTTGGATTTGGGCAGGGCTGGGTAAAGTCCCAGCTCTGCATTTCCTAGCTCTGGGGCTCTCTATGCCTCAATTTCTCCTCCCATAGAAGAAGAAGTGTGGGCAAACTAACACTCATGATTATGGCAGAGAGTATTAGAAATACTGAGTTTAGGGGACAGCATAGTACCAAGCATCAGTAAACTCTTCAACAAGTCAAGATGAGAATGATGATGACGATGATTTGGACCAAAGAATTTGTTGCATATTTAAAAGTATTCTCAAAGGGAATATTAGTAAGATTGCTGTTATGTTTTATTTACAAGCTGATTGCATGGAAAACAATAAAATGTTTTATAACTCTGCAAATGTCAATAACCCTGTCTACTGAACACACTATACTTAGTAATATGCTAATGATGATAATAGTATGGTAGACTTTGACAAACACATGGGTAACACTGACATCCCATGCCAGGTGAGTTTGCATGCTTTATCTCATTTAATTCATACAAGAACAAGAACAGGTAGGTCAGATTGTTATCTTCATTTTATGGAGGGTGAAAGTGAAGTTCATAAAGGTTAACTAACTTTCCAAATATGACCCAGCTCTCAGGGGTAGAGCTAGTGTTCAATGCAGGTCCTCCCGATTCAAGCACAAACTCTCTGGCCCACCTTTCTATTCTACATAGCTTTCCTCTCAGGTGGTAGAACAACTTGATCTTGTGCTCCTGGAGAAGTTCCGTGCTCACTGTGATCTCTTTATTATAGGTTAAGACAGTGGGTGTTGCTGCTGTGGAAAGAGATGCCTGTGGAAATGGGGAACAGGACAATTGTCTAGGAATTCATCCTGGAGGAGTTTCCTGCTGTCCAGCACCTGAGGAAGGTCTTCTTCCCAGTGCATCTGCTGGCACACCTGGCCTCCAGCAGGAAATGCTTTCATAGTCACCATCAGCTGTGCCAATACCTGTCTGCAGACACCCACATACTTTTTCCCCAGCATTTTCTCCTCTTTGAGTGTTGCTTCACAAGTGCTGCTATTCCTAAGTGGCTGCTCATCTTTCTTTTAGGTAGGCAAATGAATTCCTTTGCTGCCTAATTCATACAAGCCTTTGTCTGTGTATTTCTGGGAGCAACAGGTTTCCTCCTCTTAGCTGTAATGTGTCTGGATGGGTACGTGGCCATTTGCAAGCCTCTGCGTTACCTGACCATCATGAACCTGAGGACGTGCCCTCCCGGTCGCTGCCTGCTTTGCTGCAAGCTGCACTGTCATCACCCATCTGGCAGTGAAGGTTTCCCAGTCATCCTCCTGTGGACCCCATGTCATCCCTCATTTCTTCTGTGACCTGGGCCCTCTGATGCATCTCTCCTGTTCGGACACCAGATATGTTGAAATGTTGGCCTTCAGCCTCACTTTCTTTACCCTGTTTGCATAGCTGATTATAACCATCATTGTGTATAGCAACAGAATAGTCATAATCGTGTGCATCTCCCATCAGCCAAGGAGCGGCAGAAAGCTTTCTCCACCTGCTCCTCCCAACTCATTGTCCTCTCTCTGATGTATGGCAGCTGTGTCTTTATATACATGAAACTGAAGCAAATAAACAGGCTGGACTCCAATAGGGAGGCCGCTTTTGTGACCCCCCACTGCTGAACTTGGTCATCTACACTCTGAGGAACAAGCAGGTCCACCAGGCTCTGAGGGAAACTACGTGCAGAATGAAGATCTCAAGGTTAAAAAGATCACCTGACCTTGGAGTGGAAGGCTTCAGAGAACTATTTTTCCCCTGTCCACAGAGTTTCAAGCAGAGAGTCTCTGGTGGAGCTCATTTAACCTCTCTTTGCACATCACCTGTAAAATGGAAATCTGTTTTCCTAAAGCCACATTTTATCTTGGTGTGCATAACTATCTTCTCTCTCAATATTTCACATGTTGATAACAATCTTTTTTAATTGAAAAATCATTTACTGAGTTTTTATCCTTCCCTCTAATTAAAAAACATATACTTGAATTTACCATAATATATTAATTTACACTCTTTCCATTTTACTTAATCTCTAGCCGTAAACATGGTTCAACAGAATTAATAACTACTTACCCAAAAGCACTTAAATATTACAATGATGGAAGATTGTATATTGGGCTGTAGTTATGAAGGAAATGAAGGAAATAATACCAATGTTAAGGTCTCCATTCCCTCCATGCCTAGCCTGAGGAAATAAGAGGCATGATGTCCTTCACCTTGGGATATACCTGGATCACTTCAGATGGGCTCTTAATTGCTGTTCTTGGCTCCTGGCTCAGCTACACATGTATGCATCATCCCCACGCTGGAGAGAAATAGGAGAACGTTTTTGGGTCTTGGCCTATGCTCTGAGAAGAGAGAATAGCCACAGCATCACAAAGCTAACAAATACTCTTGTTTTTCTAAATTATTTATTCTAGCTCCACCCCTCAGAATAATGCATACTTGTAATTGGTTCTTATCCTGTAGCTGTTACTATGGAAGTGTATGTGCATCAGTGGAGGGGAATACCTATTCCACATTTGTATGATTTCTTCTGAAGTATCACGTTAATTTCTTATCTACTTGGTATTGCTAATGAAAATAATATAAACAAATTAAACATTTTGTCCTGGTGGACTTGTGTTATCAACTACAAGGTTATCTTCTGATTGATAATCTATTTTGAAACCAATATTTCAATCTTTAACCTTTGTGTGCCTTTAGATCCTGTTTCCAGGATAGAAGTGTGTCTGTTTTATCTTCAGAAGAAATACCTCTAAGAAGATTAATACCACTTTTCTTTTGTTTTTTAACCCAAACTCTGAGGTCTGATGAACACAAATAAAATTTCATGAAATACTTTCTACACCATAATTGGATCACATTTGGCTGTAAAGATCACATTACAAAGTTCATATTTCATTTTATTGACAATGAAAAAGTATCAACCATGCCCTAAAATGTCAGATTTGTTATGACTAGCTCTATGTTATAGTCCACGGCTATGGAATTGTAAGAGATTAGGCAAGCCAAGATCAGGAAGGAAAGCGAGTGGAGAGAACGGTACCCAAATTGGGAGAGAGATGATGGCTTAGGGAACTGGCAGTAAGAATGGAGCACAAATATGCCAGAAGACCCCAGAGCACAACTGTCAAAGTAAGGAGACAATTAAGCTGTTAAGATGTAATTCTACATACACATAAACTATCATTCCTATGTGAGTTTGAAATGAAGATGTTTCCAAACATAAAGAAGGTGTGAGTTTGCCACTACCAGATTCTCCCTGAAAGAACTACTACATTATGCATTTCAGCAAGAAGAAAAGTTCAAATCAAAGAATGGAATGAGATATAAGTAGTAATGGTGAACACAGAATTTAATAATACGTGTAAGAAATAAATATTTACTATAAAGATTATACTTTGGTATTTTAAGAATGAGATGAAATTTAAACATTGGGTAACCCTAATACAGAAGAAACAAAAAAAATTCAAATATATCTATAATCATCATAAAATGCATACCAATTAAACTTTTATTAAAGATAATACACTCAGACAGTGATGTCAGAAAGATGGCACAATAGAAGTTCCCTGGCTTCCCTATCCTCTCCCCTGGCACAGAATTCCAGCTTGCAACTATCCACACGTAAGAATAGCACCCTGGATATCCCAGAAAGTCGGAGTGAAGCTTAGACACAGTTCTGAACTGCAGAACTGAGAAAAGCCATGATCAAATGCTAAGAAACATGGCTCTTTGTGACCATGCTATCCCTCCCCAAAGCTGGCTGGTACAGAGCCACACACAGAGAATATCCCTAAACCTTTGGTTTCTATAGTGGGAAAAGTGAGTTGGAGGTGAAAACTCAGCTTCCTCACAATTCTGCAACCCATCTAAGGAAGTCCACTTTTGTCATGTCACATGGGAATCACTGGGGGTGCCGGTAGCTCTAGACTACTTGGAGTAATTGAGAAACAAAGACCATGGATGGGGCTGACAGCATCCAGTGTGGATCTCAGTGGTGGCACTGCCAGTTGAACTAACCATAGAATTCCTGGGCTTAGGGTATCACCTAGCACTACAATGGCTGTAGCAGTCATGTGCTTAGAGTCCACTCCTGACAATCTACTCAAAATTTCTGAACAGGCTTACTGTTGAATGGCATTCCCTAACAAAGCCAAGCTGTAAAATCTGGAATTAGTACCTACTTCCTCAATGCATAGGCAGTGATGCATGATCACAAGAAACAAGAACAATCAGGGAAACATGACATCACCAAATGGACAAAATAAGATGCCAATGACTGACCCTAAAGAGATGGACATGTATACATCGCCTGACAAAGAGTTCAATAGCTGTTTTAAGGAAGCTGAGCCACTTCAAAAAAATACAGAAACAATTCAGAAATTTATCAGAGAAATTTAACAGAGAGATTGAAATAATTTTAAAAATCAGGCTTCTGGTGCATTAGGGGCTTCATTAGCTAGCTTCATGCACTTGGAAGTAACAAAACAGTGTAGAAATTAACACTGGGAACTTTTATTCAAGAATAAATCCAGGAATTCACCAAAAACGTGAAGGCCACACCAGATGCCAGGGAAGAGGAGGTAGGCAAGCAGCCTCTGTGGCAGCATTGGGCTGAGAAAAGTAAGTAAAGCCCCAGTATGTGAAAGGGGCAGAGACTCTCTCTCTGTGATTCACCTTTCCACTGAGGAACCTTGCAACCCAGGCCACGAGTGGGCACCTTGTTTCTCCCAAGCCCTGGAGCTAACTTGGGGAGAGGCCAGGAGACTGTGAGAGAGATAGACTACAAGAAAAGCTGCAGGCATTTTCATAGACCTAGGACCAAGGAGTGGATGCCATTCTGAATCCAGACACAGACCAAGTCAGTCAGTGGTTGATTACCACTAGCCACTAGGGCATTTGAGTCTTGAGCCAGAGATTCAAGCATCTGATCTGGAAGAGGAGAATCCCCCCCTCCCCACCCAACCAGAACCCAGTGGGGAACATGGAGTGCATTCCAGCCATAGGTGCTAGAACTGGGCTCTTTCCCTTTACAAGACCAGAGTGAGTGGAGATTTACTGAAGCCATGGTTTCTCCTGTGGGGTGAGACCTGCAGACAGGGATGGCTTTGTAACCTGGGGCTAGTCTGCATGTGTCATTGCTGGGCACCCCAGCCTGCTCCCTTGGTCAGGCAGGGGAAGGAGTCCTCAGAGAGTGCTGCTTTTGAGGGAAAGGAGAGTGCAGTGCACCAAAAGGGCACCATTTGGGAAAAAGGGAGTCAGAGCCCACATTTTCCTTGTGTTAGAGAGCTCCCAACCTGGGGGCAGAGAGTGACTGTGCCACTTCCAAAGAAGATACAGGCTTTGTACCTGGCTCAGCAAGGGGGAGTGTGGTGCCACTCAACTGGCCAGGTGACCTCAGTGCTCCAGGAAGGATGTGGAAAGGAATCTTCTCTTCCCCTCCCCATAGATGCAGACACATCCTTGTCTACTCCTGTGGGACACCAAATACACAATACAAAGAACCAACTAAATGAAAATTTGCTTCCTTGAAGAGATAAACAAAACTGATAGACTACTAGCTAGATTAACAAAGCAGAGAGAATATTCAAATAAGAACAATCAGAAATGAAAAAGGAGACCTTACAAACTGATAACACAGAAATGCAAAAGATCATCTGACACTACTATGAACATCTCTGTGCCTGCAAACTAGAAAACCTAGAGGAAACTGATAATATTCTGGACACATACAACCTCCCAAGAATGAACCAGGAAGAAATAGAAATCCTGAACAGACCAATAATGAGTAGTGAGATTAAATGAGTAATAAAAAATCTCCTCCCCACCAAAAAATAAAGCCCAAGACCAGACAGATTCATAGCAAAATTCTGACAGACATACAAAGAACTGGTACCTATCCTACTGACAGTGTGCCAAAAAAATTGAGGCGGAGGGAATTCTCCCTATATAATTCCACAAAGCCAGTAGCACCCTGCTATCAAAGCCAGGCAAGGATGTAACAAAAAAAAGAAAGCTACAGACCAGTATTCTTGATAAACACAGATGCAGAACTCCTCAACAAAATACTAGCAAACCACATCCAACCTCACATCAAAAAGATAATACACCATGATCAGTTAGATTTCATTCCAGGGATGTGAAGATGGTTCAACATATACAAATCAATAAATGTGATTCACCACATAAACAAAATTAAAAACAAAAACCATATGATAATCTCAAAAGATGCAGAAAAAGTGTTTGATAATATTCAGCATCACTTTATGACAAAAACCCACAACAAACTAGGCATTGAAGGAACATACCTAAAAACAATAAAAGCCAAACATGAAAAACCCACAGTCAACATCATACTGAACAGGGAAAATTTGAAAGCAATACCCCTAAGAACTCGAACAAGACAGGGATTCCTACTTTCACCACTTCTACTCTTCTACTCAAAAACATAGTACTATAAGTTCTAGCCAGAGCAATCAGGCAAGAGAAAGGAATAAAGTGCATCCAAATTGGAAATGAGAAAGTCAAATTATCTCTGCTGATGATACAATCTTATATGTAGAAAACCTTAAAGATTCCTCCAAAAGACTTATAGATTTGATAAATGAATGTAGTAAAGTTTCAGGAAACAAAATCAACGTACTAAAATTGGTAGGATTTCTATACACTTATAATGGCCAAGCTGAGAACCAAATAAAGAACTCAATCCAGTTTACAATAGCTACAATATATACATGCACACACACACACCCCTAGGAATATATTACCAAGCAGGTGAAAGATCTGTACAAAGAAAACTACAAAACACTGATGAAAGAAATCACAGATGACCCAAAAAATGGAAAAACATCCAATGCTCATGGATTGGAAGAATCAATATTGTTAAAATGACCATATTTCCCAAAGCAATCTACAGATTCAATGCAATTCCTATCAAAATACCAATGTCTTTTTTAACAGAATTAGTAAAAGCAATCCTAAAATTCATATGCAAACAAAAAAGAACCTAAATAAACAAAGCAATCCTAAGCAAAAAGAACAAAACTGGACGTATCACATTACCTGATTTCAAAGTATACTACAAGGCTGTAGTAACCAAAACCCCATTAAAAGTGGGCAAAAGACATGAAACAGACATTTTTCAAAAAGACATACAAACGGCCAATAAACATGTAAAAATGCTAAGCATCTAATCATCAGAGAAATGTAAATTAAAACCTCAATGAGATACCATCTTACTTCAGTCAGAATTGCCACCATTCGAAAGTCAAAAAACAATAGATATTGGTGAGCATGCAGAGAAAAGGGAACACTTATATACCATTGTGAGAATGTAAATTAGTACAACCTTTATGGAAAACAGTGTGGAGTGTTCTCAGAGAACTAAAAATAGATTGACCATTCTATCCAGCAATTCCACTACTGCATATCTACCCAAAGGAAAAGAAATCAGTATATCAAAAAGATACCTGCACATGTATGTTTATTGAAGCACTATTCACAGTAGCAAAGATATGGAATCAACATAAGTGTCCATCAACTGGTGATTGGATAAAGAAAATGTGATATATAAATATATGGTGTGTGTGTCACACACCATATACACACCATGAAATACTACTCAACCATAAAAAGGAATGAAACCATCTCTTTCAAAGCAATATAGAAGGAACTGGAAGTGATTATCTTAAGTGAAATAACTCAGAAACAGAAAGTCACATACTTATTTGTAATTGGGAGCTAAATAATGAGTATGCATGGACATACAGAGTGGAATAATAGACATTGGAGACTCAGAAGGGCAGTAAGGTGGGAGGGTGGGAGAAGGATGTGGGATGAGAAATTACCTAATTGGTACTGTGTACAACTAACCAGGTGAGGGTTACACAAAAAGCCCAGACTTCAGTACTACACAATATATCCATGTAACAAATTTGCACATGTACCCCATAAATGTATAAAAATAATAAATAAGTAAAAATAAAATAGAAATCCAGCAGCTGAAAAATACAGTAAGTAAATGAAAAATGCAATAGAGAGCATCAACAGCAGAAATGATCAAGCAGAAGAAAGAATCTTTGAACTTGAAGACAGGTTATTTGAAAATAAACAGTCAGAGGAGAAAAAAGTATGAAAAGAAATGAGGAAAGCTTATGAGATATGGGACAACATCAAAAGAGTAAATATAAGAGTTATTGGCATTTAGGAAGGAGTGAGAAAGATAAAGGGTGGAAATCTCATTTGAAGAAATAATAGCAGAAAACTATGCAAACCTGGGGAAGCACAAATTTTGAAACCTGAAGAAAAGGCACATTAAAAAGATCATTCACCATGATCAAGTGGGATTCATCCCAAGGATGCCAGGATGGTTCAACATATGCAGATCGATAAATGTGATACATCACATTGACAGAATGAAGGACAAAAACCACATGATCATTTCAATAGATGTAGAAAAAACTTGACAAAATTCACCATTCCTTCATGATAAAAACTGTCAACAAATTAGGGATAGAAGGAATATCCCTCAACACAATTAAGGCCACATATAACAAACCCACAGCTAACATCATACTGAATGGGGAAAAATTGAACACTTTTCCTCTAAGATCTGGAACAAGGCAAGCATTTTTCACCACCTCTATTGAACATTGTACTGGAAGTCCTATCTAGTGCAATTAGGCAAGAGAAAGAAATAAAAGACAGCCAAAGTGTAAAGGAAAAATTAAATTGTCCCTGTTTGCAGATGACATGATCTTATGTATAGGAAACCCTAAAAACTCCCCCAGAAACCTATTAGAGCTAACAAACAATTTCAGCAAAGATTCAAAATAAAAGATCAATATATGAGAATCAGTTGTCTTTCTATATACCAGCAGTAAACAGTTTAACATGAAATTAACAACACTATTCCATTTAAAATAGCATCCAAAAATATACTAGGAATAAATTTACCCAGGTAAGTGAATATTTGTATGCTGAAAACTACAAAACATTGTTGAAAGAAATTAAAGAAGACCTAAATAAATGGAAGAAGATCTTCTGTACATGGATTGGAAAACTTGATAGTTTTAAAATAGTAATAATCCCCAAAGTGATATAACATTAAATGCAACCCTTATCAAAATTCTAACTGCTCTTTTTGCAGAAATGGAAAAGGTGATCCTAAAATTCATATAGAAGTACAAGGGAGCCAAAGTAGCCAAAGCAATCTTGAAAAAGAAGAACAAAGTCAGAGGACTCACACTTCTCAATTTCAGAACTTACTATAAAGCTATAGTATCGAGCCAGTGTTGCACAGACATAAGGATAAACATATAGATCAGTGGAATAGAATTGCAAGTCAAGAAATAAACTCATACATCTGTTGCCATTGATTTTTAATAAAGATTCCAAGGCCACTCAATTGAGAGAAATAGCTTTAACAAATGGTGATGGGACGACTAGACATCTATATGCAAAGGGGGGAAATTTGGCCTCCTACATCACACTACATACAAAAAAAAAGTTAACTCAAAATGGTTCAAAGACCCAGATATAAAAGCAAAAACAATAAAACTCAATTAAACAGTGGTATAATTTCTGTGACCTTGGGTTAGATAACAGTTGCCTAAATATGACACCAAAAGCACAAATACAAAATTTTGTATTTTTCAAAATTAAAAACTTTTGTGCATCAAACAACAGTATCAAGAAAGTGAAAATACAACTCAGAGAATGAAAGAAAATATTTGCAAATCTTCTACCTGATAAGGGTCCAGTATCCAGAATATGTTTTATAAAAAGGACTTACAACTCATCAATTAAAAAGCAACTCAAATAAAACACAGGGAAAGATTTAAATAAACATTTCTTCTAGTAAAATATTTAAATGGACTTTTAAAATTTTTTAATTTATTTGTGGGGTACATAGCAGATTTGTTACATGTATATATTGCATAGTTGTGAAGTCTGGGCTTTTTGTGTAACTCTCGACTGCTTAGTGTGCATATTAATAATACACATTAGGCAATTTCTCATCCCACACTCCTTTCCCATCTCCTACCCTACTGCTTTTCTGAGTCCCCAGTGTCAATTATTCCATCTCTGCGTCCATTTGTCCTCATTATTTAGCTCCCACTTATGACTGAGAGCGTGTGATGTTTGACTTTCTGTGTGTGGATTATTCACTTATGATCATGGCTGCCAGTTCCATCCATGTTGCTGTAAAGACATGGTTTCATTATCCTTATGTCTGAGTAGTTTTCCATTGTATGTATACACACACCACATTTTTTATCCAATCATCAATTGATGGACATTTAACACTCAAAAGAATGCTCAGAATCCTCCGACATTAGGGAAATACATATAAAAACTGCAGAATGAACCACTTCACACTCACCAGGACGGCTGTAATACAAAACGAGGGATGAAGGAAAAGAAGGGCTAGTGAGAACGTGCAGAAATTGTAACACGTATACATCACTCACAGAAATAAAAATGATACAGCCACTTTAGAAAACAGAATTAAAAACATGTTCTCTACAAAATCCTGTATATGAATGTTTTAAGAACTATTATTCATAACAGCCGAAAAGTGGAAACAAATTAAATGTCCATTAATAGATGAATAAATAAACAAAATATAGTAAATCCATACAATGGAATATTGTCCAGCCATATAAAGGGATGAAACACTGATACTTGCTATAACATGGATGAACCTTGAAAACATTATGCCAAGTGAAAGGAGACAGACACAAAGGCTGCATGATGTACAATTCCTTTTATATGAAATATGCAGAATAGGGAAGTCTCTAGAGGCTGAAATTAGATTAGTGGGTTCCAGTGGCTGAGAGATGGAGAAAATTGGATGGCAGAAGGTTTCTTTCTTGGTTGATGAAGTGTTCTGGAATTAGATGTAGTGGTGGTTGTACAACATCTTTAATATGCTAAAAACCACTGAATTGTACACTTTAAAATACTTAAAATGGTGAATTTTATCTCATGTGAAATTTGTCTGCACAAAAAATATATTTATTTGGTAAAGTTATAAAAAGTTTGAACAAACCAGATAAGAAGCTTAACATTATGGTGACCATATAATTTATCAATCACTTTTCTTTTGGACAAATTAAAACCTCTTATGAGTTCAGGGACAATAAGTCCAAATGAAAACTCTGCTGGGAAAATCCTAGGCCCCAAAATAAAAATCACACATTCTTTCCATGCAAACAGAGAAATTTTACAAAAATTGTCTACTAGGTCACATTTTCAAAAGGATTAACATCATATTTATTATGTTTTCTAGTCAATTGCAATCAAATTAGGAAATGGACAAATCCTTAGAAACACACAACCTCCCTAGGCTCAATCAGGAAGAAATATACTTCCTAAAAAGACCAATATCAAGCACTGAAATTGAAGTAGTAATAAAAAAATCTTCCAAAAATAAAAAGTCCTGGATCAGATGGGTTTATGCCTAAATTCTACCAAACCTACAAAGAAGAACTGGTACCTATACTGCAGAAATTATTCCATAACATCAAGAAAGATGTAATTCTCGCAAAATCATTCTATGAAGCCAATATCATCTTGATACCAAAGCCAGGAAAGGACACAACAAAAAAAGAAAACTACAGACCAATATCCTTTATGAATATAGATGCAAAAATTCTCAATAAAATCCTAGCAAACTGAATTCAAATGCATATCAAAAAAATAATTCATCACAATCAGGTGGGCTTCATCCCTGAGATGCAGGGATGGTTCAACATATGCAAATCTATAAATGTAATTCACCATATAAATAAAAGCAAGAACAAAGACTATATGATCCTCTCAATAGATGCAGAAAAGGCTTTTGACAAAACTCAGCACCTTTTTATGATAAGAACTCTTAATAATACAGGCATAGATGGCTCACACCTCAAAATTATTAAAACCATATATGATAAATCCACAGCCAATATCATACTGAATGGGGAAAAATTGAAAGCATTCCCACTTAAAACTGGAACTAGACAAGGTTGCCCACTATCTCCACTTCTATTCAACATAGTGCTGGAAGTCCTTGCCAGAGCAATCAGACAAGAGAGAGGAATCAGGGGTGTCTAAACAGGGGCAGAAGAGATCAAACTTTCACTCTTTGCTGGCAATATGATATTATATCTAAAAACCCCCAAAGATTCAACCAAGAGACTACTGGAATTAATAAATGAATTCAGCAAAGTCTCAGGATACAAAATCAATGCACACAAATCAGTATCCTTCATATACATCCATAAAAGTTGAGCCAAGAAACAAATCAAAGACACAATAACTTTCACAATAGCACCAAAGAAAATTAAATATTTAGGAACATGTTTAACTAAGGACGTGAGAGATCTATATAGAGAGAACTACGAAACACTGAGAAAAAAAATTGAAGAGGATGCACACAGATGGAAAACCCTACCATGCTCTTGGATCGGTAGAATCAACATTGTTAAAATGTCTATACTACCTAAAACGATTTACAGAATCAATGCAGTCCCTATCAAAATACCAACATCATTGTTTGCAGTTCCTGAAAAAATCTATGCTTCATGTGGAACCAGAGAAGACCTCGTCTAGCCAAAATAATCTTAAGCAAAAAGAACAAATTGGGAGGCATCAATCTACCAGACTTCAAACTATACTACAAGCCTATAGTAACCAAAACAGCATGGTACTGGAACAAGAACAGAGACACAGACGAATGGAACAGAACTGAGAATCCAAACATAAAACCATCCTCATACTGTCATCTGACCTTTGACAAAGCAGGCAAAAACATACACTGGGGAAAAGAATCCCTATTCAATAAATGGTGCTGGGAAAACTGGATAGCCACATGTAGAACACTGAAATTAGATCCACACCTCTCACCTCTCACAAAAATCAACTCATGATGTATAACAGACTTAAACCTAAGACATGAAACGATAAGAATTCTATAAGAAAAAATTGGAAAAACTCTTGTAGACATTGGCCTAGGCAAAAAATTTATGAAGAAGACCCCCAAAGCAATCACATCAGCAACAAAAATAAATGAATGGGACCTGATCAAATTAAAAAGCTTCTGCACAGCCAGGGAAACTATCCCTAGAGTCAACAGACAACCAATAGAATGAGAGAAAATATTTGCATGCTACACCTCTGATAAAGGGCTGATAACCATAATCTATACAGAACTTACGAAAATCAACAAGAAAAAATCAATCAACTGCATTAAAAAGTGGGCAAAGGACATGAACAGAAACTTTTCATAAGAAGACAGAATAATGGCTAACAAACATATAAAAAATGCTCAACTTCTCTAATCATCAGGGAAATGCAAAGTAAAACCACAATGAGATATCACTTAACTCCAGTAAGATTGGCTTATATCATAAAAGACCCAAAACAACAAATGTTGGTGGGGATGCAGACAGATAGGAACACTTATACACTGCTGGTGGGACTGCAAATTAGTACAACCTCTATGGAAAGTAATATGGAGATACCCCAATGAACTAAAAGTAGAATTACCATTTGGTCCAGCAATCCCACTACTGGGTATTTACCCAAAGGAAAAAAAGACATTCTATAATAAAGACATCTGCACTCAAATGTTTATAGCAGCATGATTCATAATTGCAAAGATGTGGAAACAACCCAAGTGCCCATCAATACATGAGTGGATTAATAAAATGTGGTATATGTATACCACAGAGTACTACTCAGCCATAAAAAACAGTGGTGAATTAATACCTTTGGTATTATCCTGCATGGAGCACAGCCCGTTCTTCATAGCAAAGTATCAGAAGAACGGAAAAACTAGCACCACTGGTACTCACCATCAAATTGGTACTAACCGATCAATACTTACGTGCACACATGGAAATAGTATTCATCAGGGGCCAGGCAGGTGCAAGGGGGGTGGAGGGGTTGGGTAAACTCACGCCTAATGGGTGCATGGCACACTGTCTGGGGGATGTTCATGATTGTAGCTCTGACTTGGGTAGTGCATAGGCAATATATGTAACCAAAGTGTTTTTTCCCCCATAATATTCTGAAATTTAAAAAAATTAGCAATAAAGTAAAATAATTAACTCAAAATATGTCATAAGTTTGGAAAAGAACAAAAAGTTTAACTATTTTATGGACTAAAGTAAAAGTAATAATATATACCTGAAATAGAACTTAACTGCAAGGAAGGCATTGCACATCATGCTTGTAGGAGGCAGCTAAACTTAGAGGAACAGAAATAACCTTGAAAGACATTACATACTGAATGTATACAAAATATACAAAATAGACAAAGGATTAATATCCAGAATGTACAAAGAATTCCTACAAATCAACAAGAAAAATAAAAACAACTTAATGGTAAAAAGGTCAAAGGATCCAAAAGGCAATTTAGAGAACAAAAAGTTCAACAACTGATAAATATATGGAAAGATGGTCAAAGATACTTCTGTATAGAGGAATTGAAATTAAGGAAGCATTAAGATAGTTTGTGCCACTATCCCTGTGAGTCTGTCAAAAGATCTGCTCTGCTCCTTGGGTTATCAGTTGCCTCATCAGCAGTTGGTATAGACCCCAAGGGAAAAGCTTGTCCAAATGCTTGGCCTGCTTGTCAGAAAATCCTTATTCTCCAAGATGTCTTCCTTTATAGTTAGTGCTTTTTGTTTCTTGTTTGAACTTTTTCTTATCTTAAAGTGATCTCTTTTAAAAGTTCTATGGTTTGGGGACTTCTGATTTTCACTCCAACATCTAAAGAACTTGGAAGTTGTCACTCCCATCCTTACAACAAGAAAAAATCTGAACAAACTGAAAATCAATAGTTCTCCTTTGATCAACCTGAGAATTGAGGTCACAGGGCAAAGCACCACCCAAAATACTGTGGAGACAGGCAAGTACAGAGAATTATACCTTACAGAGAGCAAAAGCCACAGCTGGACCCAGCAACTGGTAAAAATACTTGCAGTGTGAATTTCTGGAGACTAAGTGTGGACTACGTTGAGAGTTAAAAAACCCCTGATGCCTAGTTTTAGGAGAACCCTACACTTTTGTGAATTTTACCTCCAGGAACCCAACCAGGTTTTTATAGTGAAAATCACCACAAAAAAAAGGCCCCCTCTGCTTTAGGCAAGGATTGGGGAAAAGTAGTCATTTTGAAATATGCCTGCGGGTTCTGTTCTCTGTGGCAAAGTCCTACCCTCAGTAGAAACCACTTTTCTAAAGCCTTGTCTGACCTAAGAGAAAGCCAATTGGATGGATCAAGTTTCCTCTGGTCTTCCAGTCTCACACAATGACAGGGGAAAAGGCTAAGAAAGTCTTTGAAGGTCACAGCCCAGGGACGAAGGCCAATTTACAAAATGGAGATTCAGTCATAAGATTATAGAATGTTTCTCCTCTCCAATACTTTACCACACCAAAACAGGGCTCGAGTATGATAATAATGGATTATAATCAAGAGAGCTGCAAGACATGATCTACATTTAAGAAGGACTTTCTAGGGCAACCCAAAGACAACAGGGAGCAAAAACAAGAACACTAGAGGAAATTGAAACCTTTGTACTTTTTTTGACAAAAAAGTACAGTGAACATTTTTTGTTTTTCTTTGACCTGTGGTCTTACTATAATATATTTCCCAGGCTGATCTCAAACATTATTGGCCTCAAGGGATTCTCCCACTTCAGACTCCTGAGTAGCTTGGGTACAAGGCACAAGCCACCACACCCAGCTAGGTACAGTTAGGCCTAATTCCTAGCCAGGAAGAAAGCTAGAGTAGCTTATCAATTTCAGGCAAGGAAGATTTCAGAGCAAGGAAATCGTCAAAGATACAGAAGGGCATTACATAATTATAAAGGGGCCAATTCCCAAGAAGACAACAATTTTTAATATGTAAATACCTAACAACAGAACATCAAAATGCATGAAACAAAAACTGATAGAACTGTAAGGAGAAAGAGATTAATCTATTATTATATTTGGGAACTTCAAAACACCACTATCAGTAACTGATAGATCCAGTAGAAAGAAAATCAGTAAGGATTTATTTGAATTGAACAGCAACATCAGTAAACTGGATCTAATTGATGTCTGTAGAAGAATCTATCCAACATCAGCAGAATGCACACTCTTCTCATGCTCATATGAAAAATTTACCAAAATAGACCACTTCTAGGCCATAAAACATACCTCATACATTTAAAGGAATAGAAATCATAAAGTGTCTGCTCTCAGACCACAATTAAATTAAGCTAGAAGTTAGTAACAAAAAAAGATAGCCATAAAATCCCAAAATATTTGGAGATTAAACAATGTAATTCTAATTAACACATGAGTCAAAGATGAAGTCTTAAAAGAAATTTTCAAAATAGTTTTAATTAAATGAAAATAAAAATACAGCTTATCAAAATTTGTGGGAGGCAGCAAAAGTGATGCTTGAGAAATTTATAACACTGAATATATATATTAGAAAACAAGAAAGATCTGAGTCAATAACCTAAGATTCCACTTTGGGAGATTAGAGAAAGAAGAGCAATATAGACCTAACCAAGCAGATGAAAAGAAATAATAAAAATTATTGCAGAAAGCAAGGGAATTTAACACAGGAAAACAATAGAAAAAAATCAATAAAAGCAAACTTTTTTAAAAGATCAATAAAATTTATGAATTTCTAGCTGGAATCCAAGATCTATACAAATAGGGAGCTATTCCATGTTCATGGATAGGAAGACTGAATAATTTCAAGATGCCAGTTCTTCCCAAATTGATCTATAGAGTAACTTCAACCCCAACACAAATCCCAGAAAGTTATTTTGCAGATATTAACAAACTGATCTTACAGTTTATGTGGAGAAGCAAAGATCCTGAATAGCCAACACAATGCTATAGGAATGGAACAAAGTCAGAAGACTGATGCTATCCAGTACCAAACTTAGTGTAAATAGCTAGTGTAATCAAAACAATCTGATTGGCAGTATAATAGACAAATCAGGCAGTAGAATCTAATAGAGAGCACAAAATAGACCCACACAAATATAGTCTATTGATCTTTTATAAAGGACCAAAGGCAATTCTATAGAGAAAGGATAATCTTTTCAACAAATGATGCTGGAACAACCGGATATCCACGTGCAAAAAATGAATGTAGACACAGCCTTATTCCATTCACAAACATGAGCTCCAAAAGGATCACAGACCTAAATGTAGAAAGCAAAACTATAAAACTCCTGGAAGATAACATAACAGAAAACTGAGACGACATTGAGTGTGGTAATGACTTTTAGATACACCACCATGAAAGAAAAAAATTAAGTGGGACTTTATTTAAGTCTGCAAAAGACTGTTAACAGAAGGAGAAGACAAGACACAGACTAAGAGAAAAACTTGCAAAACACATATCTGATTACGGATTTGTACCTAAAATATATAAAGAACACTTAAAATATAACAATTAAAAAACCAAACAACTCAATTAAAAAATAGGCAAAGGATCTCAACACATGCCTCAAGAAGATATACAGAAAGCCAAAACTATAGAAAGTAAAAAGATCAGTAGTTCAAGGAGGTTGAGGGATGAACAGGAGAAGCACAGGGAATTTTTACAGTGGTAAAACTATTCTGTGTAATTCTGTAATGATGGATACATAAAATTATGCATTTGTGAAAATGCATAGAACTGTAAAACTCAAACAGTGAACCCTAATGTAAATTATGGATTTAAGTTAATAGCAATAATATATCAATACTGAATAATCAGCTGTATTAATAACAAATGCACCACACTAATGTACCACTTCTAAACTGCAAGATGAAGACACAGCTTTCTAGTAACCAATCAAATGAAGTTTCTCTCTAGCTTTATTATTACACAGAGTGAACTGATATATTAGGAGACAACCACATGATCTTTATTGAAACTTCTAACTTTCAGTGTGAAGGCTGTAATCATTTTGGGGAAATCAGAGATAAGAAAGAGGGGCTCTGGAGGTAGATTAAGCTTTAGATGACAGGAAATTGTTATATCACCTCAGGGCATCTACTGCAGACATGAAGCCAGCAAGGAAAGCCTGGGATGCAATGAACAGGGGTTTTTAGAGATGATGAAGAGACCATGCTGACCATGTGCTAGTGTTTACGGAGCAAGGTCTACTACAGTGTTCTCTTCATTGACTGCAGAGGAGTCACAGGGTAACGTTCAGGGATTTGGGTGAGCATTCTGGTCGGCGTGGCTGGGCAGCAATACTGCTACCATGGATATTCCTCGTGCCTCTTTTCCACACGGCAAAAGAGGAGGAAGGAACAAATTAAGGGCAGTGAGAACTCCCTCGTTAATGGATAAGCATCTACAGCCATTCTTCAAACTTCACCCGCGTGGATTCTGGAGGCTCGGTGAGTATCCAGGCCCGGTAATCTTGGTGTCTCATCTGCCTACTCGATGCCCTTCAATCATTCTCGGCAGCTGCCGAGACCATCTTAGTGTCCACCTTGTTTCAGCCAACGCTTAGGCCCAGGAGAACAGCAAAGTGCTTTTGTCTTCCAGGGCCTCAGTCAGTTATCATTTTCTTGGAAATTAAGCTCCAACAGTCAAACGAATTTCAGCGAGAAGACTGAGTGGAATGAACACTCATCCTTTAGTGACTTACTAGATGGGCCAATGTTTCCGAACACCTGTGGGCAGATTCCTAAAGTGTTCTGACATGTGAGTGCAGGTGTCTTGGGGTTGGAAAATACTCATCGGCTGCATCTAAGCTAGTGGTTGGCCACAGAAGAGCACATTCGCTCAAAGAAAATATTTATCAGGCACCTACTTTGAGAAGACATTGCTGAGTGCAATGGGTATCTCTGACCTCAGAAAGCATAGATTCTACTGGAAAATTTAAAAATAAATAATTCATGTAATTACCATGATAACACAGTTTTTCAGAAGGCACAATGTCAACAAGAAGGAATCTTCCTGAGGGATTCACAGAAGACAATAGAAAAGGAGGATACAAGAAATTTTCCATTTAGACACCGATTATGGAGGGCATTGCAGGTGGGTCAACAGCTTGTGTGAGGCATGGAGGGTCTAAGTTACACAGGACACTTCCATGTGCTCACAGGTGAAGGCGAGATGGAGAAGAAACAGAGATGAGCTGAAGACACAAGCAGCTCAGTGATGAGTGGTGTCAAATACCATGGCCAGGAGGGGTTGAATGGAAGGACATAGACTTTCAGGGGCCCACATAGGAAGATGTGTGGGCAAGTTTAGGGAAATTATCCTGGGAAAATCTGAAAAAGAATTCGTGGATTGTGTTATGTCAATATCTTGATTGTGACAGTAAACTTCAGTTTTTCAAAATGTCACTATTGGTGGAAAACGGGCAAAATGTGTACAGATCTCTATTTCTTACAAGTGCATGTGAATCTATGATCATTTTAATAGAAATTTCAAATAAAGAAAAAAGATAGTTTGGAAGGTTTAAGTGATAATATTTCATGCAAACTGTTACATTCCTTAATAAAGAGTGTATTTTAAATTTCTAATTGTAATGAAAAAATAATAATGCCAAGTGCT
>JAKFHU010000829.1:0-10310 GCA_023783475.1 Daubentonia madagascariensis | reverse complement strand
AAACCCAAAAAAAAAAACAAAAAAAAAAAAAAGAAAAGATGTTAAGTCTAGTTCTGAATTTGACTAGTTAAGGGAAAAAAAGAAAACCAAGCAAAAAACCCATCTAAATATTGTGTGTGGGGTGTGTGTGTGTGTGTAAAGGGTAATGCTTAAAAAAAATTTGCATTTTTCCTTTTTTTGTGTTTTTAGTTTGCTATTGAATTTGGTATGCATTAATTAACAATTTGGCCTAAAGGAGGGAAGGGTAGAGGGGAGAAATTTTTTAAAGTCCCTTTTTTTCACTATTATTCTACTGAAGCAATTTAGCGTTTATTTTATTTTTTGGTAACCACTTCAAAAAATTTTGTGGGTGGGGGGGGGGAGCCCCAAAAGTGGCAATGACTGCTAGCTGCTAAAAAAAAATCCCATGTTTCACATTTTCTTGGCCATACAGATAATTCATTTCCTACCCCCTCCCTTAAGTTAGGTGGGGGGGCAGGTGACTAAGCTCTACCAATGAAGTGAGGTGGGGAAGTGTACTATACTTTGGCACCCTCCCCAAAAAAAAACTCCCAACAGACTGAAATAGAGGGCCAACCCCCCCCAAGAAAACCTTGGAATTTAGGTCTAAAAGCTTGGGGAAAATAAAACCTTGGAAACTAGGTGTTGAACACTTGTTTACTTTAGCAAAAAACAAATTAGAGAAAAAAGAATACATTTTTGGGGGTTGACTATTTTTGGCAATTACCTACCCTAATTAATTCAGTATAAAAACAAGAGGGGCAATTTTTTCCCTATGGGGCACAACCCCGGGTTTTGGGCACCATTTACATTGGTGTATAAAAAAATGGTTTTTAAAAAAGCACAAGGGGAGTGGCTACAGGTAGCTACATTGGATATAGTAAATGTTCCTCCCGGAGTATGCAATGTGTGGTTGCCAAACTAACTCCAACTTTTTCTCAGGGTTTTTTTATTGCAGATAGATCAATTTGTGTAAAGGCACGGGGCCCTTTTGTGTCGTGGTAATTAAGAAAGGGGTAAAAATGGATAAAACGGGATGAAGTTTTTAAAGGGGGAAAAAATTGTTACTTGGATACAAATCAGATCTCCGGGTTTGTTGAACAGGATGGCTAAAAAAAAAAAAAAAAAAAAAAAAAAAAAAAATCCTCCCACCCCCCATGGCCATAATAGAGTTAGGAGCCCCCTCCCTTTCTCCTAAAAAAACCAAAAAAAAACCAAAAACCCAACAAAAAAACAAAAAAACCAAAAAACCAAAAAAAAAAAAGCTTACTTTGCTCTTGAGGGTAGTAAGGGATGATTTTTTTAACTAAACATATCTGCGCCTTCACTTTCCTTCATTCATAAAAATGAAGGAATTGGAAACTTAATATTTGGGACCTCAGAAGTTTTCCTGTCTTCACTAAAAAAACATTCTACCCAAATCTATGGAACCCCACCAAAATGGTTCCAAGAGGGTTTTACCCCCCCCCCTTTGGTTTTAGGAAAAAAAGGAAAAAAATTAAAATTTTCTTAACATGGAGTTGTTCCTTGCCAAGGATTACAAAAATAGTTTTATAGAAGGTGTACTTAATAGTAAAAACTGGAAGTGTAAAAAAAAAAATATGGTTTAAACAACCGTCTCAACTTTAAAAATGGGCCAACAAAGGCAGGCAACAATTAGGAGGTAATTACTTTCTTCTCCCAAAACAAAAAAAGTTTATTTAAAATGAAAAGATATTTTTTAAAAACCTCTTTTTTAGGGAGCAATTTTTAAAGGCAGTGTGTTCACCTCTCTGATTTCTTGTTTACTTCCCGGTCAAGTGGTAGGAGGGCAAAGTATCAAAAGCTAAATTTACAGATGTGAATAAAGGCTATTGAAAATAATACCAAAAGTAAACAAAAAAAAATGAGGGAAAGGAAAAGCAAGGGGGCTTGTATTTTTAGGTTTGTTTTCACTTGGGGGAAATTAACCAGTTTATAAAAAACCTTAAAAATTTTTACCTTTTTTCCTGGATGTTATTAACTTACACCACTCTTAAAGGTTTCAATGTGATAAAAAATAACAAAAAACTTCATTAGCAAAGTTCCCAGGATCATCATTAAAACTCACCTAAAAGTTCATGGGTTAACACCACCCCTCTGTGGGGTCCTCTCCATATATATTGAGATATGTTATTGTAATTTTTTCCAAACAATTTTTGGTATAGGCTAAACAAACAGAAAAAATGGGATTTCTTTGGCCGGGTTTTGGCTTTGGGTGGGGGGTTTTGTTTTTAATAAATTAAGGGATTTTCAAAACTTTGGTTTAAAAAAAGTAAAAATTTACAATTTATTCCCAGGGGAAGTTTATTGCAAGGGCATGGAAATGGGCTTTAATGCACATTCTTTTGCTGCAGGGGGGAGGAAAAAAGCTGGGGGGCAGGGAAAAAAATAAATTGGGATTCTCACTCAAGGGAATGGATTTACTGGTTTTAAGAGAGGGGGAGGGAAAAGGGGACAGGGGGCCCTATTAAAAAAAAACATTGTCCAGGAGTGGGGAATTTTTTTTGTTGAGAAGGAAAAAAAGCCATTGGTATTTAAGGCTTGGAAGGTAGATTGAGAAGAGGGGGGAAATTTTACCAACAACTTTTTTTCCCACAAAAAAAAAAAAAGGGAGTAAAGGACAGAAAAAGAGAGAAAAGGCCAACAAATAGGTTATTTTGGGCTTACTAGTGGCGATGACAAGTATGGAATTTTAAAAAAAAAAATTAATCTTTATATTAAATTGCAGAAAAAAATGGGGAACAATCTAAAAAAAATGTTTAAAAAAATGGGAAGGGGGATGGATAAAAAAATAAAATTTTGGTTTTATTACATCCATATGTTTTTTTGAAGTTGCTATGCCAGATGTTAAAAAAAAAAACAATGTTTTCAAAAAAAAAAAATTTTTATTCAGTAACTATTTGGAGGAAAAAAATGGTCAATTATTTAAAAAAAAACTACTAAGTGACAAAAAAAAAATAGGGATGTAAAAAGCTATAAAGCTAATATTTAAGGGGACCAATGTTATTTTAAAAATTGTTAGGAAGGGGGGGACATTACGGAGTGTTAAACATGTTTTTTTTTCTTGGGCTTGGGGATTTACAGGGTGGAACCAAAAAAAAAAAAAAAAAACTTTCTGGGGTTTTCCCCAACATTTTTCTTTGGTTAAAAACACCATTCTGTTTACCAAAACTTTAAAAAAAAACATTTACTTTGGATTGAAAAAAAAATGAGTGTCCAATATATGGTAAAAAATGGGTTTATATAAATAATCTGTATACATACATAACAATATATTTAAATTTTCCTTGTTATATCAAAAAAAAAAAAACCAAGGATTAAAAAAAAAACGGAGTTTGGGCGGGCAGGTTTTTCAGAAAATGGCCACTGTAACCAGGAATACTTTTACTTTTATGTTGAACCCTCACTTGTTTATTAAGGGGTCTAAAATTTAAAAATACCTAAATCTCAGTTTGCACACCAAAAGGAAGTTCCAACATAGGGGGTTTG
This sequence comes from Daubentonia madagascariensis, assembly GCA_023783475.1. Taxonomy (NCBI): domain Eukaryota; kingdom Metazoa; phylum Chordata; class Mammalia; order Primates; family Daubentoniidae; genus Daubentonia; species Daubentonia madagascariensis. The sequence goes on along the minus strand of JAKFHU010000829.1, from coordinate 6,800 downwards.
TTTATCCCTTGTAAAAAGGGTATTATTTAACCAAGAATTTAAAAAGAGAAAAATTTTAAATTTATTGACAGCAAAAATTTTTTTTTTCCCATGAAGAAAGCTTAAAAAAATTCTTGGAACCTTTTATGCCATTTTCTAGGGGAAAAATTTTATCCTAATTTAGGAAAAAAACAGATTTAAAACTCGCATTAACAAAAAAAAAGGGCTTATAAGCACACACCATTATTTCTATTAAGAAAGTAAAGGAAACAAAAAATAAAAATAAAAAAAAAAAAAAAACCTTTAGGGAACACGTAGTGTAATTCATTTTAACAAAAGGAAAAACATTATTTTTGCAAGGCCATTAAACAAAAAAATGTTTTGTGAAGGAGTTTAAATAACTTTGAAACCATTTTATGATTATATTGTTATGGTAAAAAAAAAAGGCAGTATTTACACAAGGTAAAAAAAAAAAAAAAACAGTTTAAAATTTTATCAGCTTAAAAATATTAATTAACTGCATTGGGAAATATGTTGGAAAAAAACTTGTCAAAATAGTTGCATCTTAAAATAAAAGGGAAAATTTTGGTTAGTTTTCACTTGCTGGTCCTTTTAAAAAAAAAGTAAATTTTTTTCTTTATTTTATTGAAACATATTTTTTTTCAACCATTTTTTCTTCCCACTTACCATGGTTACTACTTTTTATAAATCAGGAATATTTTGGTTTAAATTGTCCAAAATGGACCATGTTTCAAGTATCATCACCTGGGAAAAAATGTAAAAAATATATTGCTTATGTGTAATCTATATGGTACAATTTATAAATTTGTGTTAACAAAAAACCCCCCCATGTTGACGGCAGGAGAAAAAAAGGTTTGAATAATTATTTAAAAAATCCAAAAATAATGGGAAAATTTCCAAAAAAAAAAAAACCCACATTTAACCATATTCCAAAAATAAAAACTTGTTACAAAAAAAAATTTATAAAATGGGTGTTTAAAAATACACAAATGTGCTAAAGGATTTTACAACAATTAAAAAGCCAGGCCCTTTAAAGGGTATGGTTAAACCTGGCATGGTGGGGAGGCTGGTTTTAAAGGAAGGGGACATTTCTTCAAACAAAATTTTACCAAGTTCTTTGAGTCTGTTCAGTTAGTAAAAACTCTCCCACCAAAGAGTTTTTAATGATTAATATTAATGATATTCAAAAAAGTTGTCCTCCCCTAGTTTGTTGGGGTACACTTTTGAAAAAAACTATATTTTTTCAAAAAGAAAACCAATCTCTTAAAAAAAATGCTTAATTTTTTGACAACAAAACAGAAAAAAAGAGGAAAAAAAAAAAAAAAAATTGGTGTCTTAACCTTGGTGTTTTTTTTATTTTGGCCAGCTATTGCAAAGGGGGCTTTCCAGGTTAAAGGATTCTGGTGATCCTGGACACCCACCCAGTAAAAAAAAAAAAAAAGGTTTTCTTGTGCAAATAACTGGTAAATTTTTTACTTTGTAGGGTTTGTAGGAAGTTTCAGGAGATCATGTATTGGTTAAAAATGGGGCCAAGCATTTAGTTAACTTGGGCTTTTAGGGCCTTTCATTTGGCTTTTTTTTAGGCATTCATTAAATGATGGGCTATTATAAAAAAAAAATATAATTACTTTACTTTTTTTAATTATGGGGACTTCCTGGGTCTGTTATATTTCTATACATAGGGTGATCTGAAAAAAACAAGGTATGGAAGGTGTAAGTCCATTTAAAAAAACAATTAATTCTAGGACTTCCACGATGTTTAAAAAAAAAAAAAATGGGAGTGAACGAAAGACCAACCCAAAAAATCTTACCCAGGGTTACTTTTACAAAAAAAATGGGAAAAAAACCCCAAAGAAAAAGTTAAAAAAACTCACCTTTAAAAAAAAAAACAAAACATTTTACCTAGAACGCAGTTTTTTCAGGAAAAAAAGAAAAAAAAATGTCCGCCACCTTAAAAGGGCAACAAAGGCCCAAAAAAAATGGTAACTTATTAATTTTCAAAGTAAAATTTTGTAGGACTGCAAAGGGACACAAATCGGGGACATTAGGTGGGAAATTCAAAATTCCATCACCCAAGAAATTTTGATATGAGGAATTATGGTTCTGGGAACTGGTTAAAATTCCCAAAATTTTTTTTTTTTTTTTTTTTTTTTTGGAAAAACATTCTTCCTATTCAATTTCATTCTTCTCTTCTCCAAAAAAAAAAATGATACGTCTCCATCTCTGTCTCTCTTCACAAATTCTCCCACATCTCTCCGCTTTCTCAAGTCAAAAAAAAAACCTCTTGTTTCATGATAAAAAAACCAGGAAGGGTTGTCACAAGGGAGGGAAAAAAAACTCATTTTCTCCACATTCAAAAAAAAAAAAAAATCTACCCAACCTGCCTTCAAGGCTTGTCACTCATGATTTATACTCTTTTCTCCCTGTACAAAGGATCAGCTAATTCCTTGGCTCTTTATTTTCTAGGGCAAGGCCCCCTTCTTGTGCCCATGGGAAATTCCCATCTTTTTCCTTTGGCCCATTATTTCAAAAGATTTTTGTTTCCTGTGATTTATCCCCTCCTTTTCCCGGTGTTAATCCTCAAATTTCTCCGTCTTTTTTCAATCCCACACTAGGGACCTCCATAATTCCCCCTCTTGCTACCAAAAGGGGAATAAGGAAAGCCCTTTTTCCTACCCAAAAAATTCCGCTCTTCAAAAAAAAAAACAAAAAAAAAAAATGTCTAAAACTTTGCAGTCTTCCCCCCCCCAACACTGTTCCTTTACCTTATGGGTTATTCTTGAATCCCATTCCAATTAAAGTTGATATTTGGGTCTCCACCAAACACTGCCACCTAAACAATTTGACTTCTTTGCAATCCACCCACTACCTTCTTGCCAGAAAAATTTTTCTCCTTTCCCCAAAATGTTGAGGGGAGGCCCCCAGGCATAATTCCTCACCATTCAACCATTTTCCAAAAAAACAACATTCATTTCCCCGAGGTTTTAATCTTGTCAATTTTTTTTTCTTTCTTGGGTTAAATATTAAACCCTTACCAAAAATCCTTTAGGGACTCCCTAAAAAAAAAATTTGTAATTTTTTTCTTATCCCCTGATTTTTTTACCTCTATGAGTTTCTGGGGGACCATTATTTAAAAAATTCCAAAAAAAAAAACTCTTGTCCAGGCCAAAAAAAAACTTCACTTGGATGTCTAAAACAAAGGGACCTCAGAATTAGCACAATTTTTAAAAAAAAAATCTCTGGGATTTTTATTCTGCCTTCCACAAAAAAAATTTCTTCTCCCTTAAAAGTCTTCCCCCCATGGCAATAAAATAGCCATAATTTTGTTCCAAAATTTCCCAGGTTGGATAAAGGGCAAAAAAAAAAAAAACCTTAGGAAAAAAAAAAAATCATCTAAGGCAAAATCATCTTTTAATTCCTTCTTGTTCCCAGGTATTAAGGCTATTAAAAATCCTCCTCAGGCAATAAACAAAACCCTTTCAGGGCAAATACACTGCTTTGTGATTGTTTGCTGGGGACCTTAGGGGAACTTCTGCCAACTATAATTTTTCTATTTTGCCCAGCCCTTGAATTTTCCTTTTTGTTCCATCAAAAAAAAAACAGAGGGTTATTAGGGGGAAGGACTTACAAAAAAATCAAAGGGAATAGGCGGAAAAAAAAAAAAAAAAAAAGAAACTTTTGCTCCATTTTCATTGTTCGGGCCTTTTTCTATTGTACTGTCAGCATTGCCTAAAAGTTATGGGACCTTTTTTCACCATGGGACAGTGGTTTAGGTTAGCTCCAAAATTTGCAAAAAAAAACTATTCTTGCCACTCCCATAGGAACCAAGCCCCAAACTATAACTCTCAGGGGTTAGCAGCAACAAAAATGGGCAGAACTTACCTCCTCTTGAGGTCAGGGGTTTCTAAGCTGCTGGGCAAGTCTATCCTCCTAGCTTCTTGAATGGTTTTAAATAAACTTTAGGTAAATTTTCCTTCTGTGTTTTAACCCACAGTACCAGGGGCGTAGGCTTTGCTTTCCCCCCCCCCCCAAAAAAACATTTTAACTCTTTATTTCAATCTCATGCTCAGTGATTTGGCTTCTTTGAAAAATACTTAAGCAGCAAGGGCCAGGAGTGGGGAATCCTCTAAAGCATTAAAAACCAATTTCTGCCCTGCTCCTCATTCCCACACCTTTAGAAAAAACAAAAAAAAATTTCAAAAAAAAAAAAACCTTCACTTAGGCCCTACAAAAACTTCCTTTTGTGGAAATCTGGGGGGCTCAAATCCAATTGTCCTTAGTCTTCATTTCCTAACCCCCATTTCCTGTTACTTTTCCCACTTGGGCTTCTAAAAACCAACCTCTGTTCTTGAAAAAAAAAGATGCTGGGCTTTTCCAAAAATTCAGAGCCTTTGTAATGCTTCTTTATTATCTGGAATGCCCAAGGGTTCTTTTGGGCCCTTAAAGGGGCTTATTTTGCCACCAACGTTCCACTCAAGGATTCTTTTCTTACAAAAAATGGTCCTTGTGTTACGTATGTATGGCTGGTTTCCAACAGACCATCGACATCGTAGCTAACGTTGTTACCCGATCTCTACTCTCACTTCCCCCCCCCCCCCTCCATCCTACGTTTCTTACGTGGGTTGTTTTTTTTTTTTTTTTTTGGTTGTTTTTTGTTGTTTTTTTAGTCAGAGAGGTAACGCAGGGGTCGTATGTCGACTGCTCCAGGCATGGTCTTTTGAACGGGCATGAGGGCTAGACAAAAAAGAAGCGCATCACTCCCGCATTGCGGCGGCCATCTTCCAGAGTGCAAGGGGATTACCAGGAGTGTAGGCCACCCATTTGGCCTGGCCTTACCTTGGGGGGGTTTTTTTATTATTATTTAGTACACGTGGGGAAATTATTTTGTTTTCCAGTGGTTTAAATTCCTCCCCTCTTCCCATTTCCTAAAAAAAAACTTAAAAAAATTTGGTAAGCTTCATAAAAAAGGGAAGGGGATTTTGTGATTTTCATTATTTACCACTGGTACCTGGCACATACAGTTAAAATGCTTCCAAATAAAAATTTCTATATTAAACAAAAAAAAAATGTTTAAGAAAAATTGCAGAAAAATTAATAAAAAATTGCAGTGGAAAATGTAGGGGGGAAAAAGTAGACCGGGGAAATAATTTTGCAAAAAAATAAAAATTTATGGGGGAGGGAAAAAAAGGGGGGGGGGGAGGGGGAAAAAAAAAAAAAGGGCGGGGGGATTTTCATTCCCCCATAGGTAGTAAAAAAAAAAAAATGTTCGGGGGAAAAAGCCTTAAAAGAGAAATTTAGAATTTTTACAAAAAAAGGGGGAAGGGGAAAAAAAGAACTAAAAATTTTGCAGAATAAAATTTTCCCGGGGGGAAATAGGGACATAAAATTTTTTCAAATTTTTGGGGGGGAAAGGGGGCCTGGTTAAGCTTTTTGACATAAAAAAAGGGGAAGGGGGGGGTGGGTCTTGGGCTCAAGCCTGAAATTTTCCCAGTGTTTGGGGAAAGGGGCTGGGGGGGAGGGGGGGGGGGGGAAAATCATTGCCCCCAATTTTTGAGGACAGTGAGCTATGACTTTTGCCACGGGGGACCTACCTGGGGGCCCCAACGGGGGGGGACCCTTGCCTAAGGGAAAAAAAAAAAAAAAAAAAAAGGGGAGTGGAAGGAAAAAAAAAAAAGTTTTTCAAACCTTAGGCGGGGGGAAAAAAATTTAAAAACATTTTACAAGAGGGGAGGGGAAAAAAAAAATCATGCTGGGCCTTTACATTTCCCTTTAACCCCAAATATTCAAAGCCAGAAAAAAAAAAGGGAAAAAAAAATGTCTCAGATTTTTTTAAGGCAAAAAAAAAAAAACCCCCCAAACAATCCCCCCCCCCCCTTAAAAATCAAAATTTAAAGTTCCAGTAAAAAGGGAATTAAAAAAAAAACAGAAAAAACAAAAAAAAAAAAACAAAAATACAGCATCTGTGAGTTTATGTTTAAAAAAAAAAAAAAAAACCCCCCTTTTCTTAGGGGGAAGAGCAGATGACTAAGTGATGAATCAAAAATTGGGGTTAAGTAGGGAATGTGGGGGGGAAAAAGGGGGGGGACCAAGGTGGGGTTGGTTTTTAAATTTTTTTTCCCGTTTTCAAGGGGGCCAAAAAAAAACCAAAAGGGGAAATAAAGGTTAAAAAAAAAGGGGGGAAAAAAAACTTTAAAAAATTGAATTTGTTAAAAAAAAAACAAAAACCCATAAAAAAATATTTTTTCATAAGCAATAAGGGAGTCTGTTGGCATTTTCGGGAAATTTAAAAACTACAGAAAAAAAAAAAATCTAAAAAGGTCTTAATTTTTTTTAAAAACCTTGGGTATTGGGAAAAAAAAAAGCTATTTTTTGGGGCAAAAGAAAAAACTTTTTTCTAAAAAAATTTAGGGCCAATTTTCCTTCAGTTTCTCTTACTGCTACAAAATTAAAAATTTTTTGTTTTATTTTTTTTTTTTGTTTTGCTTTCCTCCGGGGCTAGGGTTTTTGCTTTTTGGGGCTTTCCATAGCTCACTACAAAAAAATTTTTAAAACTTCCGGGTTTTTAAAAAAGTGATCCTCCTGTCTGGGGGCTCCCAAGTAGGGGGGGACTAAGATTTTACACCAAAACCCCCCCAAAACCCCCTGGCCTTTTTCTTTTTTTTTTTGTAGGGGGGACAAGGGTCTGCTCTTGCTCAGGGGGGTCGAACTCCCAGCCTCAAATTTGCCATCAGGGGCCCCTTGCCTTCCCCCGTGCTGGTTAAAACATGGGGCCCGCTCCAGCCCCCCTAATTTTAAAAATT